>CAEGAG010309047.1:0-104686 GCA_903067065.1 Brachyrhaphis terrabensis
ATATATATATATATATATATATATATATATATATATATATATACACACACATATAAGAGCTCTATATATGAAAGGATCTGGCCTCATTCTGTTTACTCAGGAGGTCAGAAATGGGATCTTATTCCTCATCAGTTCAACTGACTGTAACCGAGTAGATTCTGCTGTAAAGCTTTTAGGTTTGAATCAGTACCTCTCATTATAAGCTCTAAATGCCAGAGTCAGAGTTTCTCACTGCAAATCATCTCAGTTCAGTCTGACATTTTTTATTTTTTTCTCCAGCACACTTCTCGTCTCTCTTGCAGCAGTCCACAGTCTAAGAAATTAATTCACACCACCAGAATAATTTCCTCTTGCCTTCTGTGTGCAAGGATATCTTCCTCTGGTGTTTCTGCTTTTTAAATCTCCCTGACTGTCCGACTATCATCCATGACTTCCTGCGTTCTTTCACTTCCCATGTGTGTGTGTGTGTAAACGAGCATTTGTCCTTGCTAATCCTTGTAGGATTAACAGGCTATGCGGTGTTGTTACTTGTATCCGCAGCAGCAGGAAGGCAACATGATGATAGCTGGAGGGGTTATAATAAGATGTGACAGCCTCTTGAGGGCTACCTAGCAGGTGTGATGCAGAAATAGTCCCCACATGTTGTTGTTGTTCTTTGTTGTGTAGCTAATTATGAGTTTTAAAAAATATTTTTGTTTAACCTAGCTAATCTTACTGTCATTGCTTGAATCACACCTTCCCAGTGTCTAATTATTTAACTTTAAAATTCATAAAAAGAGATCCCTTTTTTTATGTAGATCTATGATGGTTTACCAAAAAAGAGGAAGTAGCTCACATTGACACCAATCAATTTCTGCTAAAATAATTGCACAAATTACATCAATCAATCAATCAGATTTGATTTGTATAGCACATTTCACTTTATATGTTACATTTTTTTTTAGCTTTAAATATTAACAAAGATTGTTTTTGACAGTGTTGTAAGGATTTTTATGAGCTATACATAATTTGATGAGGACCTCCAGAGATTTTCTCACAGGACCGGCCCTATCTCACAGATATGCGGCTCATATGTGGCCAATTCTGCTACCAAGTCACTTTCTTTATTTAAATCAAAAACTGAGTTAAAGAAATGGAAAACATGACATGCTTGGAAAAGGTTACTGCAGGTTTTAACAGGCATCCAATTCGGGATGCTAAATGTTGCAACCACACTCCTTGCAGGGATCAGTCCTGGTTGGCCTAGTTATTTTTAAGCAGGTGGTTCAGAGAATAAAACACCTTTTGATTTTGACATAATGAGCTTTCACCATGGAAACCTACACTGATTAATTATGGAATATACTAACTGAAAGGAAATAAAGTGGTTTAACTTCATAACTTCCTTTTTTATATATGTTTTAAAATCCAGAAGCTAAAGGTGGATTCAAACTAAACAATGCAACAAAACCTTGAATGCCAGACCTGACTATTTGGAACAGCTAATTTCTTTGGGACAGATGCTTCATTTTATCTAAACTAAGGGTTTATTAAGTAAATAACATAACTGAACGCTTAAAACTCAAGCATTGTCTCACACTATGATTCTCTAAAACCCTCGGCAACAACCTTTTCAGATAAGCAGTGCAGAAACAGTGCTGAATTTTAATATGCGGTTGTTTGTGGGATTCTTCCTCTAATCTATATGTAATTTGTTGGTGCCCTGCATAAATCACAGCTGCAGTTATGGCTGTCATTATTACTCAGTTTTATCCCTTTATCTTTACTTATCTGCTTCATGTAGGAGGAGCTCTCCAGAGCTCAATGGTTTCCTCTCACTTCTGAGCTCAGAAACCCTCAGCCTCTCATAAGACATGTGTCCTTTACCTAACCTCTCACGCCTGCTTTATTTCTATATATTCAAGAGTGATTCAAAAACACGCCCCCACACAATCCACTTGTATCTTTTCTGAAGCACCAGTGGCAAGAACCTGCTCTCAGACGCAAATTGTCATACATTTAAGAAAGACTTTCTGTGCATGGATGATAATAAATTGTAGCCATTTGCTGGCTTAATAACGCAGATTTATAATGATGGAGGATGTTTGTGTGATCTATAATGAAGAATAATTAGGAACACTGAAGGAGAATACTTTTAATACATATGAACATAAGGCGCAGCTTTAAAAAGTAACAGAAACTTGTTGACCCAGGATTCTACCAGCAAAGTGCAAATGGCTTTACCGAAATCAGCAATTTAATCAAAGCGACACGTTAAAGTCTAAAGTCATAGGCTGGTTCTGCTCTTTCATTATTATTGCTGCTCTGGATGTCATACATGCTGGCAGTGGATTAGGAGACTAAGTTGTCCATTAATCACTGCATTTGTGGGTCCAGCAGTCACAACATCTCCAAATGGCTCTAAGACGCCTTATAGCCATCTCTGTGTTGAAGACAGCTAAGTTTTAGATCTGTATCAGCCATCCATTGTCTATGTCTGTCTTTGCAGGATCATGGAAGGGCTGGAGTCTATCTTCAGTTTTCTTTGGGGAAGCTGGAGTACTTTGGCAGAGTTTGCATTTGCTGGAAAATGAGCCCCTGACTCCAGGAAAAATCCAGTTTCACTTTGGGTGCATGTCACACACTGCAACTGAATCTAGGAATTAAGGTTAGTCTGATTAAAGCAGCAGACAGGCATTGCAGGGACATGTATTATGATACATTCAAATAAATACATGCACTCCTTGGTATTGCAAAACAGCAGGTGCTGCTTTCAAATATAAAATATTATATATTTACAATGTTTGCTGAAAAGTTCAAGATTTAAGATCATTGAATAATAATTATGATTAAGATCTACTGATCTGTGATGGAACAGTAAGTGATAAAACAGACTAAAGGGATGTAAGTGAGCAGAGATTTTTGCACTGAGTTATAAAATCTTTAATTGGCACCAACATCCGTGTGGAATGATGGTCCTGATTTAGTTTAATTATTGGAACCAGAAGTTATTGACAAGTAGATCAGATGTGGGCCACATGTTGATTTGAATTTATTTGCCTCATCTGACCACACCCTTTTATTATTTACAGTGCATTCCTAAAACATGAACAATAGGGGGCGCTCAACAATGTTGATCCACAGCAGAACAGATCACAGTGTCATAGCAAACTGTTGTGTAACATTTTCGGAAAAAACGTTTCTGTGATTTATTATATTAAATCAACTTTAAATATAGTGTTTGAACAAATAAGGTATTAGTGCACGTAGTTACTTCACCATTCATTTCTGTGTGTTCATGTTTTGGATAAAAATTACTTCATGACATCTACACTTTTGATTTTATATTTTCATCAAAAGATGATGAACCTTAGTGTGTGTAGAAAACCAACACAAATATGACAAACTGAAAGCAAAAATAAATGAGTTGATCCTCATTTTTGATTGACAGAAATGATTTTATAAAGGAGGCAAGAAATACAAATTTGAGCCATTTTTTGATACACACACCGCACCTACTGGTGAGCATAATTGTTCTAGTTGTTTAGAGCAAGAAAGAAAAAAACAGCCTGAGAGTCCTAAAGTTTTGTCACAGAATGAGGTCTGCAGCACACAGTTGTAATCACCTCATATCTCAGCCAATTACCACTCAGCAGAGATGCTGCCAATTTTACAAAACAAAGAGCCACCAACTGTTCATTATGTAAAGAGTGACTTGGTGCCATGTTTTCTGTCACTTCCTTTCAGTTTGATGTTTTAAATCAAAGTTCTCGAGGTTCACAGCCTCTCTAACTCAACCAATCAGTAATGAAGTATTTGTATAGTTTCCTCATTGTGCCTTTTTCGATTTGAGATTTCTTCCTCCGGATTCAGGCAACAGTTTTAACTTATGATGATCGTCTAGTGGCAATCACTTTTAGAGTATGTGAGAGTTGTCCTTCACTTCTGGCTCAACGACCATTTCTAACATACAGCAGCAGCTTGTTAATTAGTTCAGCACACTATACACTCCATCATTTGAATTGCTAATATCTCCCTGCGAAAGTAGCAACCCCACACAGTTCAACAGTTGATCAGCAGATGGACAGCATTTTATTGCCATGTTTCTTGTGTTGTTGACCACCCAAAATGCATTTGGGGCAGCAGCAGTGAGCTGATCAGGCATATTCATGTTATTTGTCTCCACTATAGATGCTTAAACTTCTGATAAATATTTTTAGCATTATGGTTTGACACGAGGAGAACCGATAGCCAAGACGCCGGCCCCGTCATGAATAGGATGCCCACTTTCACTACCGCCCACACTTCCCTTAACAGTTTCATCTTTAAATGTTGAGAATCTGAGAAAAACACCTACACTTTCGACCTTACAGAGGTCCACAGCAGAAAATCGTTCAAAAAAACCCTGAAGGATAACACTTGCTTTCATCAATTGAACATTCTTGAAACCAAATATTTAAGCATGTTGTATAAAAAGTCATGGTCAGTCAGGATTGCCACATATATTTCTATTAAAAAAGTGGTAGGATAACAAAAAGAGTGTGTTTTAGAGTTAGTCTCGTCAAGTTTAGACATTTACTTACACCACCTTGCTTGGGAAAGCCTAGAAGAAAGTAATTCACAAGATTTCCGATAATTGGAGGTACTTTACATAGACATACAGCTCTGGTCAATTTAACCCAAGCAAATAGCAACAGGCCCACCTCAATCGTCTCATCAAACTGCCTGGATCTAATGACATACCAGATGGTTTTCCTTCCACTGAGTCCTGATAATTAGCTGTAGTATCAAGCCAGTTTTTTCAGAGATCAGCCTTTTTTGGTTCCTGTGTCTCATTTTTTGTCTTTATCTGTTTTTACCACTGACACCATAGTGAGTGCTCAGAAAGAAACTCCAAAATAAACCGTTCAGGAAACGTCTGAACTCCTTCCAGAATGACACATTGCTAGATCTGTGCACAACTTCATGACTTGCAGTGAAGGCAATTCTGCCAGTCCATTCAAGTGGACTGGCAGGATATATCTAATAGTTGTTGATCAGTGGTCTTGAGAATTGGACTTGGAAACTCTTAGTTTAGTTGGATTTAATGTTAGATATTGACAACAAGATATTGTGCGACATTCTTGTATAGTATGTGTAAATATCTGGTTTCAGCTGTATATTACTAAGGTTTATTTGGTTGTAATCTGTATTTTTAAGTGAAGTTCAACTTCTGTTTGAAGTTTTAGTGGCATAATTTGGTATATCCCTCAAAAAAGGGATTTTATCTCAAGGGACTTCCTGGTAAAATAATGGTTAAACAAGTTTATTTCTGTGTTTTTCTGCTTAATTTTGTTGTAAATCCACAGATTCTGTGTGATATGTGTGCACAAAATACACTGGCTTAGTTGAGTGAGGTTCATGTTTGACGGGGGAGAGAGTCGAGGATTTTTGAAAATCACTATCCCCGACTGAACTGGATTAAAGTTGTTTGTGATAACATTGTTTGGAGACAGAAGATCTCTCATCTTTTTGGTCTCCCTTCACGCAGAGAAACATGAATTATCTCTGTCATCTGTTCATGGCGAAGTAAGCCTTTGTCACCAACACTTCCTTTGTTTTCCGATTCCTGGCAGTCAGTGATGGGTTTACATAAGCTGCGGTGCTTTAGTCACTGAGCTGTGCCGTCATCGAGACACCTGCCATGGCGACTTGACTGACCGACTCCTGCTGGGTCAGCATGAGGCCCGAGTCCTGCACCATGTCGGAAAAAAGAGCACAGGCACAGTGGGGGGAAATGATGATTACTGCCTGATAAAAAGGGTTATTTACAGCAAATTGCAAAATGCTCAATGGTGTTTTTAGAGTCAGAGATCTCCCACAGCCTTTAACAAATTTTCTTCGTGTACCACGCTGTATTTGCACAATCTATCTTCATCAGCTTCTCTCTTTCTCCTAAAGAAAACACAGTGTTTTCTCTGTGGACCAAATAGTTTTTGTCTCATTTGGCCCAAGAACTTTCTTTCACAAGTTTGTGTTACTTACAGGACTTCTGATAAACTGAAGACATGACTTCTTATGCCTTTTCTTTCAACAATTGCTAGTTTTCCCAAAATCCACCGGCTATACCATCAACACATATTTCCAGCTAAGCTATGGATTTAGGCATTTGGCTCCTTGAGTGATTATTGGTCTTCCTTCCCATTCAGTCAATATAACCATGTAATGTTGGGTTTGAACATGAAATTTCTACAAGTGGAATCCATTCACTAACAATGTGAGCTTTGGAGGCAATTTGTTTCACTGGATTTGAAATTTAGGAGTATCGCTCAAAAGTCGATGAACACAAATGCCGACCTTGTGTATTTTTATTTTTGAAAGAAAAAAAAATTGAAAGCCGTACATTGTTCTCCTTTTGCTTCATTGCTTTGCACCATTTTATATCGGTCTATCACTTAAAATCCTAATGAAATTAGGTTTAGGGTTATAACATATCAAAAATGCTTCTTAAAGGCATTGTAGCTATTTGTGAAATCTGAATAAAAGTGGAATAAATATGTAAAAAAAAAACATAGCGTTAAACTAAGTACACATACATCTACACATGCTTTATTCCTCTACAACAGAGAAGGACTGAAGTTTGTCCCACAGTAATTTGGCTGCCATGGCTCCTTGGCAAAGATTTCAGGGTATTGGTTTCATCTAGAACTTATTGCAGAGAGGAACCTCTGAAGTTCCTTGAATTTATCATTGCAGTCTGAGGCAAATATTCTCTACTCTAAGCCAGCATCTTCGTCTGTATATTCATCAAGTCATCCATTATTTGTTTCAGCGCTCTAGTTATGAAGCTGCTCCTTCAAGCAATAAAAAACAAACAGAGAAATTGATGGGCACTGAGCAGAAAGCCGGCACAACTAAGGAAAATCAATGCTGTCATGGAGACAGGAGCTCAGTCCTCTGTCTCTCTGCTCTCTCTTTCTCCGTATTAATTCCTCCATTGTAATCACTAACCCCTCCTTTCAATTCACATCGGCCATCCTGCCCCTGCCCTGCAGCCGCCCACCAGCTGCTATCGGGCAGAATACGCCCACAGGACATTCCTCAGTTCCTTGACTTCCCTTTAGAGATTGGTGCAGGGCCTCGGGTTATCAGGTTGCTCTTTTACCTGAGCAGGAGACAATCGGGGGTCCCATCTGCACAAGCTTACATTTAGAGATGGGACTTAATATTCTTACTTTATTTCAGCTAAACTCATCAGTTTCATCTCTCCTCTGTTTTTGCTTACATTTAAAAGAAATCTGATTATTTTTTTCAATGGGATTATTTAGAATGTTTTGACTAGAGGTGCAGAGAGATCAAATGATGACTGAAATTCGATGATTATCCTAAGCAGCTGAAAACTCAAAAAATCCAATCTTTTGTCACTCAGTGAACACACCATGCTAAGGTACTAACAGGTTTCATCTATAATCAATTTGGAAATGTTGGCTGTCGTTATAAAAACTGAGTCCTAAACACTATCCTAGTTTGCTTATTCCCAGCATGCAATAGATTGAACCAGATGTCAGAAACGTTTCTGAGGATCGATCCACATTGACATGCTCATTTTGCAGTTGTTGAATATTTGGCCAATCCCCTGTTCCACTAAATCCTATAGATTCTCCATTCAAAATCTTTCTCAGCACTGTTCTACATCCTAAGCTGTTGGTGCAAGACAGAATAAGGCTCGTCAATAAATAAATAACATTATGTATCGCGATAGACAATACATAATATCAGTGGATATTATGTCAGATGGAATATTCAGTCATTTCAGTGGACTACAATCCAGAACCACACAGCATTCTGGGGGATGTAGGCAGATTAACCTCTAACAACCAGCTAAGAAAAGTTGGAGGCATCAACTAAGTCACTCACTGTTTGGTTACCTAGCAACGACCTGTTGAGTAACTTGCTCAGCGGCTGTTTCAGGTTTCGACATTGTGCCTCAAACTGCTTAAAAGTAAAAAACAACAGAGTGAAGAGAAAACTGTGGCTAAAACAAGAAAGTTCACATTGAGCTACTGCAGCTGTTTCATCACACTGAATGGGTCTATCCATTTACCTCTGACTCCAACAGGGCATTTTTGTGCAAACAGCTGCCATTAACTGGATATTTTTGTTTGGAAACCCCAGCAGATGCTCAGTTTGATCTAGTCATCTGAACATGTGACGTTGCTTCTATTTAAAGTATGGTTGATTTGCAGCTCCTGTAGAAACGCAATTGAAAGGGTTTACCTAATAAAGTAAGATTAACAAAAATAAATTCCTAAAGATATTTTAAAACTCCAAATCATTTTTGTTCTATATAAGTCTTGTGCAAACTATTACTGATTTCTCACAGTAAGGAGGCTAGAAAGAAACTTTTGGATTCTTATTATTCTAAGACAGAAACTTGAATAGTTTAAAACTCCTGTTGATAAGTATTATTTAAAAAAAAAAAAAAAAACAGAAACAAATTTCCGATCCATTTTATTTGTTGATAAAGATGGCCCTGGCAGGCTATACACACATCCATCCCTCTTGGTGTTTCGAGCACAATCAATTACTCCAATACGACTAAATGTCAGTATCCCTGAAAGCCGTTTCCAATGTTCTGCACCGCTTCACCTTTCAAACTTTGTCAGCTCCTTCTCCACTTGCATCCCCTCCTACACGTGATCTCTTCTTCCTGTCTCAGCCCTGGGGGACATCATCAAGAGCATCGCCTGTCTCCTTTTAAATGCCTTTCTGGGGCTCCAGGTGTGTGCTGGCGCTTCCTTGCCCTGCAGTCATTGATTCCCCCCCTCCCTCCTTTTATGTATAAGTTTAACTCACCTCTTTTTTTATCTTTTCTCTGAGGAATAGTGCAGAAAACATTGTGGTTATCGTTTTAAGTGGAAGAGCCCAGATGAAGGGTTTTATTTGCTCTTGTAAGCTGTTTATAGTCATTTACCTTTCAACTTTTATATTAAGTGACACTCAGATATTGGTTTACATTTATTTGAATAGACCCAGGGTGAAGAGGTTTATAATTGAAGTCAGAGCAGAAAATCCTTGCAGTCAGCGGCGAGGATAGAATAACTTTCCCTTGACAAAGTTTTTACTTTTAGAATTTCAACTGTTCAAGCAGTTAAGAGTTGAGCTAAAGTTGAAGGCTTCTCACTGATTGGTTTGGTTAGCTTGAGCTTAGACTAATTAGTTTACTCAATTTCTGATTCTGATTTCTGATTCTGGTTCAGGAAATGCAGAGCTATCGCACAAAATACAGCTCTGGAAAAAGTTAAGACACCACTGCACAGAACCCCACCGCAAACCTCACGGTTATTCCACCAAATTCTGATTTCTGAACTCTTCCTTATTTAAGACATTAGTATTGTTGTTTCTAAATGAACTTGTTTTCTTTGCATTATTTGAGCTCTGAAAGCACTGCATCTTTTTTTTATTTTGACCATTTCTCATTTTCTGCAATAAATACAAACAATGTTCATTTTACTCAAACATAAACCTATAAAGAATAAAATCAGAGAAACTGATCATTTTAAGTGCTCTCAGATTTTTTTTTTCCAGAACTGTATATGGTCCACTTCATCAACCAGATACCCTTAGTATTATGAAAATGATTTTGATATATTTTCACTTCTTCCTCATCCAGACTTTAAAAAGTCAAGTTGCAGTTCAAAACCTATATTTCTCACTAACAATAAATCAGAATAAAATGGTTTTAACTCTGCTTTTATTATCAACATATTTGCATTTGCTGTATGCAAAAATAATGACAAATTTAAATTTTAGTCTTTAGAACAAATATATTGGGTATCTTTACTATAGTTTGCTGGATTTCTGGCTCATTCCTTCTGACAAAACTGATGTAACTGTGTCGGAGTTGTAGGCCGTCTTGTTCTGCCCAGAAATTATTCATGGTACAGAGTCACTCCAAAACATTGACCCTGTTGTCTTGAAACGTCTTTGCAGCTACAATGGTGGTGTAATAAGGTTATTGTGCATTCAAAGTTATTTGTGCTGATCCTCTTTGTGGATTTGCATCAGTTGAATTGATCTTTGTGGGATTGTTGGGTCACACTTTTGTTTGTTTTATTATAATTTATTCTCTAATATATATTTTTTTCTTCTGTCTCAAAAGAATGAAATGGATTTTTCAGAAATGTTTCAATTTGGAATCATGTTACTGCAATCAAAAGTGAAACTACTTCACAGCTTTATAAACATCTCTCCCCAGGGGCGAAGCTAAATGTTTACTCATTTATTAAAGGAATCCAGGATGGAAAATGTCAATATATGAGTGAATGTAGCTTGAAATTATTGTGACTTTGTGTAAAATCTCAGAGGTCTCAAGGACTTTGACACAACCAGAACATTTAACACAGCTCTGTTTTATTTATTATTGTAAATTAGCATTAAGTATAAGGGTCAAAACTCTGCCGCATAAAACACATCATCAAGTCATAGTTTTTATCTTCAATCAGTTAAACAGTTCGCAGCTAACGCTGCTTCTCTGATGTTGCAGCTCTCTGGGATTTATATATTTTTTTCCTTTCTTTTTTTTCTTTTCTGGAGGCTGGTGCAGTCGAAGATGGTGAAGACTGGGAATGAAGGGATTATGATGAACTTCCCCCATATGCCCAAGACAAAGACAAGCATTTCTAAGTAGCAAATCAAATTATGCAGCCAAATTGTGTTCGCTCCCATTCTTTTGAGGTCTAAGTCTCTGAAGACTGCCAACATAACAAAGAGACAAGGAGCTTAAGGATCTTATGCACTTCAAACTCTGACCGAAACGGAGTCTTCACCTATGATATCTTAAAGATGGCGGTCATTGTTGCAAAGTTTCCATATGGCCAGTAAAATAACAAAATCATTTAAAACTCATGAGTCAAGAGATTTAACTACCAAGAGGAATCGCTGAGTGATTTGTGATAATTGACTCCTGAAATGCAGAGCAGAAAAGTTTAGATCGCACTAAAGGTTATTTGGACAGAGTAATTTTCAACCTTTTCTCACAGAGACATTTAGGAGATTGAATTTAATGAGCATTTAACAGGGGAGTTCCTGTGAAAGTTCCTCGTGAACTTCGGACTTTACTTGAAAAACACCGGCGCTCCTTGTGGACCTTGTGGAAAGCCTTTTTTTGCCTGGTACAGAAGGTGCTGGGTGTCTCTCAGGATCGGCTCTGCAATATTGATGAAATGCATTTTTACTTTTCACCTTTCTCTTGAAAATAAAAGTGTTTTAATTGAATTTTTCAGACATTCTCCACTTTAAGTGTCGTTTTTCGACTTATCCTGTTAATCTTTTAAAAAGCATACAAATCTGAGCTTCCCTAAAAACTGCTTTAAATGATACCATTTATGTAGTTTTCCACATTTAAACACCCATCTCATGAATTCAGTCAAATATGAAAATCAATAACACTGAATATATAATAATTATAAATATATCATAAATATTCAAATCAAGTATCCTCAATATTTATTTTTTTTACTTGCAAAAATACACAAAATGGAATTTTAAAGTCAACATTAAAGAGTAAGATAGGTTTTCAGTGAGTGATGTTTATATTTTATATAAGGAGCTTAGCCTTTTATACTACATAAAATAGCTACATATTAAATATGCCTGCAATGTTGTATATCCTCAGGATAGTAGCTGTTTCTCACGTGTGCTTGTGTTTAGTTTCCTTTTTGAACACCCACTTATGAGTGCAACTACATAGCATTAAGCTATTTAAAAGTTGCAGCTTTAGAGGCTCTAAAAATACATGCCTTAAAAATGTGACATAAGCATAATGCACACATGTACACGCACACAGTTCTGGCTGAGCAGCTAAGATAAGCCAGAGGATTAAAAGAGCACTAAAATGTCTCTGATGCGGAGGACAGACAGTTATATAACACGTAGAAATGCTGACCAAGAGGTCCAGCTCAGTGTGTGTCCGTTTATGAATGTGTCTGCCTCAATGCGTCTCCGGCGTCGCGTCTGTTTGACGCTTATCTGTTTGCTTATGAATCTCAATCATAAAAAATGCAAAGAAAAATGACTTAAAGTTCCTGCCGCAGTGCGAGTATTAAACTTGTGGCTGTATCACGGTGCGTTTTTCTTTTAGTGTGCAGCAGTTTTGTGCATGCAAATTTAATAACCCAACTCTCCTGTTGTCTTTGCTGCCTGGATGAATTGATTCCTTACACCAGTGAAGTCTGCAGCACGGCGCTTCTACAGGGTGAACTCCCCCTGCAGGACAAAGTCTGACCTGTGGAGAAAAGAGCTTTCACCCTTCATATACTGCTCCTGTCAGAGGGAGGTTTTGTAACAGAGGGGCTAAGGAAAGTTGAGGGAAATTCTATAAAGATGTGACACACATCCAGTACAGGTTATTACAGAAAGAGGTCAAGAGAAGTATGATAGTTAAAGTAAAAAGAAGAAGACCCAGACACGTCAGGCTCTCTGCCTACCAGTTGTTTGCCATTTTAACCTGAGTTTCATACGTTTTCAGCATGTGAAATTGTGTTCAAGCATTGTTACTTAACTCTATTTTACTCTTTTTTATGTGCAGTTATTGTATATTTTATCAATTAAACCGCAAATAGAATAAGTCTTTAAGTAATAATGAAGATTTCAAGGAGGAGTCCGCTACTGTGTTTGTATCATTTGCACAAATTATTTTGTAAATGCTGCTCAGTTGGAGGCACATCTGTGGAAACATGCTGCTTCCTTTTGTGACAGCATGGCTAGATGAAAAGAAACCACCAAAATACCGGACAATTTTAACTTCCACAAACCTAGTTTATTCTCTGGTATGATCTCCAGGTACCTGACGGTGCCGTGTTCATCCATTCATCAGTTCAGCTTTAATGTCACTCAAGAGGAAAACAGTTCTAAGTCCCAACGATGGACGTGTTTCGGTTTCTTCACTCCCGAACAAAACCAAAACACCTTATGAAGATTTTAACTGAAGGTGATGAAAAGGTGCGATCTACAGTGAGTCCCGTACTAACTTTTACATAAACACCTTCCTCAACTGAGAACCCCAACTATGAAGTATGACAGTGCCAGCATCATTTTATGGTGTCACGAGGAAAGATCACAAAATAACAAAGTCTCAAGACACGAGCCAGGAAGTTTAAGCACAAGCACAAATGGGTCTTCCGTTTGCACACTGACTCTAAAATTTATTGAAAAATGGCTCAAGAGCAATAATGTTAGCAGCTCGCAGTGGACAACGGTTTAATATTAGTCTTGTAATAAAATTATGGGCAGCACTGAAAAGGTGACCAGGGCAGCTTGTCAACCGGACTCAGATACATATTTTCTAATGGGAGAAATGGGTCAAAATCCATCAAAACTATCATGCAAAGCTCATGGAGTTTGACCCAAGTTATTTGGTTTGAAACGTCATTCTACCAAATGCTAAGTAAATGTAGGAAAACTGTTAAATATACAACTGTTAGGCTGTTTATGCAAATATCTGGTTACAACTGTGTATTCACTGCTTTGAAGGTAACATCAGCTTTGTTACTCACAGATTTTCTAAAACCAACTCATATATTTCCACAGATATAAAGCAAAGCTGAGCAGCTCTTGTTAAGTGGAGGCTTCGTCATGGCAACAAATCATAACGAGACACCGTATACTCCACTTAGGAATAAGCTGTCTTCTTTTGCATACTACAATCTGCTGCTGCTGTTAGGGTGTAATCGAATTGTTAAACACTTGGACTTCAGCAATTTCCCCTCAGGGGTTTTTGGCCCAACAGCCGGAATAATGAGGAGTCTTTTTGCCCGCTGTTATTTAGGGAATCTGGTCTGATCTGGGCTGACCAGGATCCAGCCCATATGCTAAACCAGCACAGAAAACTAGAGCTGTATTTATACCCCTGGCATCTGCTACCCATCGATAAATTATACCACCCATTTTGGGCAAACTTTACCAACTGTGTTATCATCAGCAGCACTGTTTTTGATACTGTAACAGCCTTCCTTTTATAAATTTACCATGTTTCCTTTCAGCTGTTTTAATTTAATGAATGACTCTGCTTTTTTTCCTCAGCGGCACCTGCTCCCCGTCCCCGCCGCCTACTCAGTTCGACCTGCTTCCTCTCCCTCCCTCCTCATTCCATGTGCTCGCCTTGCACGTTCCCACCTGCATCCATAATCCACTGCATGAGTCCACACCCTGTGTCCTGATTTCACACAATCCTCCCCTGACTGACAACTCAATTTTTAATCATCCATTATCAGTGCTTACCCAAGCCTCAATGTCGGAGGCCAGCATTCGAGGTCACTTCCTGTTCATGTGTGCTCTGTATTCGAATCTGAACGGCAAGGTTACATGACGTTTTGTTTTCTGTGGGGAAAATGCTCCATGCTAAATTTTTGTTATAGTCGTCCCCAACTGCTTGTCGTATTTTTATCTTTTTTTCTTTTTGTCAAATGACGCTTTCTTTATGCGATTATGCTCATAAAAACCCAGCATGCAACATTCAGTGTTCTTAAATTGATCGTTCTATCAGCCATCTCCGTCATGGCACACCAAAGAGTAAATGTTTTAATAACCATTGTGCTCGCTGTGCTTTATGTTAATGGCCGTGCTCACACACAACTCGAGGAGCAACTTAAGAGCTGTGCAATACGACGCCTGTAGTTTATTCCTTTATTCATGAAAGACGTAAGATGACATCTTGTGCTATAATGAAATGTGATGGATGCACCGAGTGATGCATTGAGAAGTCAACTTTTTAAAATCCTTTTAAAAAAAACACACACACACACATCTAGTTTATTTTTAAGTACTGCAGCATCATAGTTATGATTTATTTTCTCCATATTTGTCCCTAATAAAAAGTAATAATAATGTTTCCATCCATCAGCTGGGAAAACTCAGTGTATCAATGCAATAATAGCTTCATTTCAGGTCTTTGCAGTAGTGGTTCTCGAAGTTAGGGTTAGCGTTTCACTATAAAGGACAACATAGAGCATATTTATGCACTAAATGTTAGAAGAGATTATAAAAAAAATGACTTACAAAGACAGTACATCATAAACACCCTGTCTGCTACTCTGGAGGACACACAGAACAGAGCAATTACCAGACAATGCTCCTGGAATGACACCATTTGATGTAAAATTATGTTTCTGAGCTGCTGCAAATTATGGCAATCGGAGACAAAGTGATGAGATAAAACATTGCCTAATTTACTGGTTCCCGTAGCAACTCAGGATGAGCAAATGGAAGACTTATCAAGACCAAAAGAAGTGTGGTTGTGGTTGCGTCAAGTGTCTCCAACGTCCAATAGGGTCAGTGTCCTGCAACTTATAGCCGTGTCTCCGCTTCAACAGACACAAAAGAAAACTACTAGTTATAGCAGGATTCTGTAGAATCTTAATCAATCAATCAAGTTTATTTGTGTAGCACATTTCAGCAACAAGGCAGTGTTCAAAGTGCCTTACATCATAAAAAGACAAAAATACAAAGTCATAGATCACACAGTCAGCAATTGAAGCATCACATTTTGTCAAGTGCCGTCGTTGCACATCAGAATGTGTGTTAATGTTTCATTTAGACTGCTTGTAAAGCAACTCTGAACAGGTGGATTTTTAGTCTAGATTTGAGGAAACTCAATGTTCCTTTTCATCAGTCAGGATACTGGTTTAATTAAAGCTTTCTGGTAATTTATAGACAAGTTTGTGGATGAGTTTCATTGGCAACATCAATCATTTCTCCACATACATAAATGATACGTAGGCAACTTAAGCCAAGTTGCCAACGTTTAGCTACATTTGGCTTTTAGTACCTGGTGTGGGTTTAATCTATCAATACGTCTAATTAAATGCTTTTGTTGCTTATTTTCTCTGATAATCGTATTATGTATCACCAATGCATCTCCTCCATGATTGGCCAATGGTGTGTTTTGTAAAACCTTTAGATAAAAGTTGTATGTTGGCTGTTGATGTTGTTTATTCCCTGAATTTAGCATGACTAAATTTTGAAGCTAAACTTCCACTGTTGTTATCAAAGAATCCTGATAGTGGAGCTTTAAATTTGCCTAAGATGCTGGAGAATATTCGAGTGTGTACACTCCCTCGGTCACTTACTCTTCCAACAATGTCTAGAATTAGTAAGGTGATTTTCTTGCTGATTATTGAGGTTTGGTACGCACAGAGTTTAAATCTTCTGGTGCGCTTTGTGGTGGCTGTACGGATGACTGAGCAGAAAGTTCTGCATGGAAGAAAAACAGGAGATCAAAAATGAGTTTTCATTTGTTTTTCTTATGTTGTTGTCAAACTCCTGGTTAAAAAAATATTAACCAAGTCTCTCGTCATCAAATGTTGCCCCCTGCCTTGGATCAGGAGCTTTATTTGTCAGGAAGCTTCTTAATCCTTACAGTAAAATCTATTCTTTATTTTGTCTCTAGCTACAAAATGCGTTTCTCCCTTGGCGTGTAGCTGAAACTAAATCCTCTTTGTGCGGTTTGCTTCTGTTATTAAGAGCTTAAATTACAAATCAGGTGCAGCCAATTAGGCATGATGCAGGCATTATAAATGACAGATTGAAAGCGGGGTCATAAAATGACTTTTTAGAGGCAGTTTTCCACAGAGAAACGCTCTTTTTTTTATTTCTTTATTGCACCTCAAGTAAAGCAATCAGCCAGCAGATCCCTTGAGTAGAATTAATGACTCAATGAGCAAACAGATGCAAAAGCATTTGCGATTGTACAACGCTGTGACATAAAACTCACTCCTATTAGATTACTTATTCATTGTTTTAACCCAGAAAATTGAAGCGCACAAGGCACATTCAGGAATCTGTGGCACATATGGGATTTAAAGATGCAGTCTGAGTACTTTTCTAATAGGGTGGTGGAAAAGTGTGAAGCAAATTGGGTTAATAAATTAATAGTTTAAGCTTTGAACATCTTAAGAATTAAATTCAGTTCAATTTAGTTTGTCTATATTGTACCAATTCATATCAAGGCACTTAAAAAAAAAGAAAATAACCTCAATCCAATTTAGTTCATGGCGCTAAAGTAGCACCATGAACCTAAACAGACAGCAGACGTCAACAACACCTGTATTAGTCATGTACTCCACATATTTGGGTTTAATGGAAGCGTTTTAAGAAAGGTGTTTAAAAAGAGGCAAGAAATGTGTAAAATTGTAGTTTGCTGCAAGTACTTCCACATCTGGAAGACCATGTGGAGCCTTTTGATCTACATGCAGAAAACTAACTGCACATCATACTGCTGGAAGCATCTTGCTATGGTCATCCATGCAGAAACTAATTAACTTCACCCACATTTTTTATGAATGTGGGTGAAGCTAAATTTTGGATACTATTGGAAGAAAACATGTTAGAGGCTGAAACATACTTGAAACTGGGTTGAGGGTTCACCATTCTTATGTTCTTCAGTGGCCAAGGCAAGTGCAGACATAAATCTAATTGAAAGTCTCTGACGGAACATAAAAAATTATGATAACAGATATCCTATATGAATGACCTTGAGCTATTATATGAGGAAAATTTGCTCAAAAGAATCCAAAATGCAAGCCACATTTTCAGATTTTTATCTAAAACAATAAATTGGAGGGGAGTGGTGATTGGATGGTCTACCCTTTAGTGTATAAATGAAAAATAATTCATCTATAGTTTTGCAAAAAAAAGATGGTTGGGAACTGATTTTCTTCAACAGAAAATTTTCTTTGCTTGTAAGTGGACATTTAAAAAGTGACTGATAGTCCATTTAAAAAGTGACTGATAGTCCATTTTAAGTTTTGGCTGTAACAAAAACATGTTACATGTAT
This sequence comes from Brachyrhaphis terrabensis, assembly GCA_903067065.1. NCBI lineage: Eukaryota > Metazoa > Chordata > Actinopteri > Cyprinodontiformes > Poeciliidae > Brachyrhaphis > Brachyrhaphis terrabensis. The sequence continues at coordinate 17,793 of CAEGAG010309047.1, forward strand.
ATTTAATGACAAAACGAGAAACAACTTACCCTCAGCAGTGAGTCTCATAATCAAATTGCACAAGACACATGACCTGGAACTATCACTGTCCTCTCGGCTGGATGTGGGGCAGTGTCTGGGATTTATCGGTTCAATTTAATTTAGCTTTCATTCATTACGGCTTATCCTCTGAAATGTGACTGTTAATAGATAGTCTGTGGTCATCGGCACATGGAGCAGCGCTGGGAATTTGAGGTCAATAAGCCGGAGAGACACACTGTGTGCTCACAGATCCGACACAACATTGTAAATGAAAACATTGTGTGACGCAGCAGGAGCGTTTGTGCTCTAACCGCTTACCTTCTCGTCATTTGAACTCCCGGCAGCAAACTAGCGCAACTTCAGTGCCCGTGTTTCAATACTGAACAAACATTTGTGTAGAAACATTTCCAGTGTTACAGTCTCTGTAACCTTGACTATGATACGGAGCTGAAACAGAAAGTGTCTGAGTCTGTCAGAGGGCGGAACCGGCTCATTTGTACAAGAATTGAAATATCAAGTAGAAACATATCTATTCTAAAAAGAAGATTGAGCAATAGGGTCGTTCCACTAAAGAAAGAAGTTATATCTTTAATTCTGAGAGAACATTCCCAAGGCCCTTCACAGATGCAAAGCCCACATGTATCTACACTTCAAAGCTGGTTTGGTGCCTTGTTGAACAGAGTAAAGACCCCTGAGTCACTGCGTTTTCTTACTGTTCATACGTGCCTTGAATACAGCAGAGACTGAGCCATGTTGCAGAAAAAAACACAGAGGGTATTTTTTTTTTTCATCACATGTACCTTTAACATCTTTGAACGTATAAATTAATAATAGCATAAGATTTAGCTCCTCGTTGTGTCCTCTCTGACACCACCTCTTTCTTTTGGGTGCGTCTTCCTCCCCTTGTGTATAGTTTTTGAAAATCGCCAACCAATGGCTTAAATAATTCACAGCAATGTTTGTAAAGTGCAGCAGATAAATCTGCTCTCTCAATAAAGCTTTCCTGTTTATTTTAAGACTTGTTTTGTGTTTCTTTTTCTGCAGCAAATGAACATCTGTAAATGAAAAAACCTCTGTTTTTGGAGCAAAAAGAAAATCAGTTTATGAAGGAACAAGGATTTTGTAAAGTTACAAAAACTGGAATCACTCTTTCAATAAAATTAGTAGACTTGCACTCCTTTGTGTTGGAAACATGTTTTTTTCAGAAATTGAGTTTTCAATTGTCCTATGAAACATGCTCTATAAGTAAAAGTGATGTGACTTCTCTCCAAATAAAACACTGATGTTTTTTTTATTGTGTTAAAATCACAACATATGTGTCAGGTTCTGTGTTTTTCTGTGTTTATTTTCGAGTTTTCTGTGTATTTATTTCGAGTTCTGTGTCTCTGTGCTCTCCGTCTCCCCTTGATTGTTCCCAGGTGTGTGTCGTTCCCTGATTACCCCTCGTGTATTCAGTGTCACCTGTGTCCTGTGTTCCTGGTCAGGTCCTTGTCGTTGTCTGCGTTTGTCTGCCAGTCTGTGCTTAGTCCACTCGTTTGCCGTGCGCTACCTGCGTTAAGCCTCTGTGTTCTGCTCAGCAGTGCTGCCACGGTCGTGGACTTCCTGTCACTTGTTTATTTACCATTAAATCATCATCATTCCATATCTTACCTGGGCCTCCAGCGTTTGCCTGACCACCTCACCTACACCACTTCATGACAATATGACCGGAGAATATTGCAAGTGAAAGAACGATGTTCTATTTTCTTGTGATAAAATTACAAGAAATTATACCTAGTCAGGACATTTTGTACTTTACAAGTGCATCTCCTATTTCTTATAAGATGAAACAAAAGAGAAACGTTCAGCCCAAAACTTGTCAAGATGATGCTGCAACAACATGGTGTTGTCACTTTGTGGTTGCAGTTGTTTTTCAAGCTTTGTCTGAGTATCTGGGAGCTTTTAATTACTAATCAATAATTTACTGTTTCCCTTGGGTCTGTGACAAACAGGCCTATTTCTTTAAGCCACATTTATCTTCTAATGTTAAGTTGTTTTCTTGTGGCTACACAGCTGTTCAGTTCCAATCGCTTGACTTCCCCTCACACTGTGAGTGAAAATACTTTTACTTCCACTATTAAGCATAGCCCTTGATCATTGCCACAAATAAAAATAAAGGTGCACATGAATATTTTCAGCTGTAATTTTGCTAAAAGCAGGTGGCATGATGCATTCCTATTGCTCACATAGTGTTAGAATGACCTGCATGGGCTACAGTATACAGTTGGTATTAGTGCCCTGCATGCTGGAATAGTAAAACATCTGAACCCCTACAGTATAGCAACTCTGCCTCCTGTCAAAGTGACAAAAAATGTAGCGCAGCTCACACTGGTGCTGATGCTGCAGATGAGAGCCTCAGGTGCTATTTCCTAGAGAGAGAGGAGGGAGGGAAGAAGAGAGAGAGGGGGAGCGAGGGAGCAGGGCCATGAAGAAATGGAAGAACGCATAAACATGGAATTATAAATAAACCCGCAACCTCTGGGGTGCAACCACCCACCATCTCCTCTGCTTTCCATCTGCTTACACCTCCAGTGAACTTTGTAATTTTTCCTGTTGCTTTTTATTACCGTCTTCTTTGTTACATCCGCTCTGGACCTGAGTGCAGCAGGCAGCTGTTGAGGTCAGGGATGTTGCTGCCCCTGTTGACCCGCCTTCTCCTCACGCACACAAATACGTCTTACTTGACTATAAAGCACTACATTGTGATTATGTGATGGGTCTGCTTGTTTATTGATGCTACTAAAAAAAATTTCTACGCACCCAAAGACACATGGCCCCAACAGTGCGTGATGCCAACATCAAACATCTGCCCCATTTAACGCAGCCATCACTGTATTATATTTTCTGTGCTCTGCTGTGTTTTAACCAATAAACACAACCCCAGATGCCTCTATAAGCCTACAGGTGGCTACAGACAACTTAATGCACATGTAGACCTGCACAGCTTTGACTCCTTGTTGACAAATTGATGCGTTCTGTGCAGATGATCTTGTTTAAACAGCAGGAGTTTTTCTCAATTAGTTCAGTGTTTCACCACCTCTAAAGCTATAAGTATGTTGCCATGAGTGGCAGCAAAAACACTGTGAAGAAAACCTTGAAAATTGTGCCTAAAAACATTGTAGAAAATTTGCCAGGACTTTTATCAACCTTTGTAAACCTTCAGTGCCTCTCTTATTTGTTGCACCACAACTGCAAACTTTCCAAGGATATTTTTTCCATTTTCTGATGTATGCCACACTCATTTATTCACAGTAACATGGAGTCTCTGGAGTCTTACCTTTTAATGTGGTACCAGAACAATTGCTCACAAAAGAGCTGCAAACCTTGCAGTTCCTAAGATATATTCAAAACATTTGGCATGTTATTTTCGAGCAGATCTCTCAAAAATACGCCTAGGGTTGAAGAGGTTGAAGCTGAAAAAGAATTTCGACAATCATATCTGTAGATTTGTCTCATAATAGAAAACAGTTGCATTCGAGGCCTTTGGAACAGTTGGAATTGAAGAGGTTATAAACCTCTTCAATTGTAAGATACTTTGTTTTTAAACCTTAATATATTTCACATTTAAGTTGCACAATTGAAGGGACTGACGAGGCTCCATTTAAAGGTGCCTCACAACCAATGTAAGTTGAATGTACAGTATTTATTTGACAAATCATCATAAAGTAATGCACAATCATCATGAAGTAAAAAAGAAATTGGATGGAGATAACTTTTTATGTGATGCCTAAAATTTTGTAATGGATCCAGGTTGACATAATCTAATTGATTACGTTGATATGATATATATATTTCAGTGCAATGTCAGTTTTTGCTGAATCCTCAGTCTCCCAAAGTTTTGTTGGTAAGTTTAGCCATTATGGAGCTTTTACTGTCAGAACTGCACAATGTTTTTCAGGTGGGTGTTTCATGAAACAAAATAGTGGTTAAAGGGATAAGAAGCTGCATTTGGTCAGGAAAGTTTTCCGACAGACTTGACAACAAGCCAATTTGGATGTCTTGGAGCAGTAAAAGACCTCCAACAAGACACGGCGCTCCCCAGATGGACAGGACATTGTTCCGCTGTGCAATATAATGATTTTGCTTGAAGAATCAGAAGAAAAGTCTGTTCTGTGTACTCTCTTTAAGAGAGATTTTGAAAGTTACTGCGATAAATCTTAAGAAGCCAGTAGTTCTTTAAAATGAGTCACTGGTAGAGCTAGCCTTCCCACTCTTACGTTTTATCCCTTCTGAAATAGTTTTCAGTATTTGCTTCTTAAAGACAAATAAGCAGAACCATAATAATGAGGCACCAACATTTTAGTTGCCAAACTTTAGCCTTGAATTTTAGACAATTTTATTAGCCGAGGCAGCATGAATTACATATTTTTATAATCATACTGGTCTCATGATTACCAGCATTCACTGATGCTCTTGTAATTGAGCCTTCGAGCTCTGCAGCACTCTGCAAGAAATGATTATTAGAATTTTGCTGAAGAGAGAGCAGAATATTGCTTCGATAAAAGCCAAAAACACAAGATCGCAAATTAACACAGAGATTTAAGACAGGGGAAACTGCAACTTCTTAGTCTAGCTTGTTGGCTCAGCTCTGCGGAAACAGATTGGCTGATTTGGCTAAAGTGAAATTAAAATAAAACATTAACACAGTCTGAATTATTGGTAACTAATCTTCCTTTCAGAGGTGAAATGTTGTTGCTTATTCACCAGACACTTACACAGTTATAAAGAATTTAGACAGCAGCAGAAATAGGCTTTTTTTTTTTTTCTTTCAATAAATCTCAAGGCAGAAAAACACTCTTTATTCAATTTAAAAGCACATCTTACTCTTCTGCTGAATAACAAGTGCAAATTGATTTTTACTACTTCTTTAGACTTTCCTGGGCTTCTAACGCATTTTTTCTCTATTCTGATGATGCAGTGATGCAGATATTTGAAATTCAGCTGACTGTGAACCATTTTTACTAAACTCAACAAAATACTTCCACTGCTTAGTTTCGGTTTTCTCTCCTTATATTAAATAGTGTAAATCAAATATAACCAATTGCTCAAAGACCCTTCTGGTCTAAATTATATGAATACTCTTCATCAAAACCTAATTAGCTTTCTCCGAACAATAAAAACAAAACAAAAGCACAAAACGGCAGACACAGCAAAGTTGTTAAAGTAATCACAGAAAGTTACATATCCAGTTTAATTATCTCTTTGAAACATTCAAGCTCAGGCTGCAAAGCCAGCAGCTTTAAATGCAAAAACTTCCTTCATGACAGGAGGCAAAAAAGCTCCAGATTAACATAAGCAATATTTTCTCTGTAATGAACTCCATTATAATATCTGCAGCTAAAGAAATATGTTCATCTGATCTGGTCTGTGTAAGCAAACCGAGTCCTTTGCTTGTTTGTTTTTTTTGTACTTCTCTGTTTGGAGCTCAGTTCTGTTAATTAAGGGAATATTCCTGGGATATTAATGTTAAATACAGGATTCTCTGCAGTTACTGCCACCCCCGGTGAAGATGCATAAAAGGGCCTTCATATAAATTCATATTTTACTGCAATGCTGTCTCAGCCTGGAAATCTTGTTTTTATGGTGGAAAATATGTTCCTACAGTTAACTATGGTAACTATGGGCACCACCGGTTAATGGTTTGTCTGACAATCTTTATGAAAAAAAGTAACTGAAAATGTTTAATTTATATTTCACATAGCAGTCTGCATTAAATTGCAAATATTTAATGTAAGAGCAATAATTCAAGTTAGAAGCAGCTCTACTGTGACCAAAAGGGTCTTAATGAGGCTCCTTTATATCTTACTGGAGGATGTTAGGAGAGAGAAGTAAACAAATCCCCAAAGGTCGCTGTTAGAAATCTGGGTGAGTCAACATGTTTCCGTAGCAACCATTTATTTTAGGAGTTTTTAAAACATTTTTACACATCTTTGCCAGGCATGCTAATAATTGTGGAGGGTATTTCTTTACCACAAGAGGCAGGGAGCTGTTTGTAATTCTGGTTGTCACTTGCTTTGTTTTCTTAGGATGCATTTTGATTGACATCACCTGAGCACTGCTACTACAAGACATAAGTTAGCAGTCCTTCCATTAAACTTGACAAAACAGTTAAAATACAGATGTTTGAAAAGCAAAACATTATCCACATCCACCTGCTTTGTGGACCTGCTGTCTGTTTTAATTTGAGTTAAACCTGGGCTGTGATTGGAAGGGGATGCATTTGCTCACTCGTCTCTAAGAACAACTTTGAAAGACGTCAGAGCGAACCGACTGAGCAACGCAGCACATTAAACTATTAAAGTATTTCCTTTCAGAGCTTAAAGGCTTCTGATGGCCGCCTCAGACTCATGAAGCAGACATGAAGGTGATACGAAATATGGAGCAAGTCGTTCTATATGAAGATGAGCCACATTTTTCTGGATCGAACAAGGAAAAACTACTTGGAGATTAATCCATGCGTTTCCATCTCAACCTTACAGCCGTGCAATTGGGATCTCTGTCCTGTTTTTGGTGGTTGTGCATAGCAGAGGTGATTCTCCACTTAATGTGGTTTAGTTTTCACCGCAGCGCCACGTTTCCTCGGCCCGTCTGATTTACTCTACATGATTAAATTTTACAGCAGCCCAATCTTCTCTCCTCGCTTGACCCACGAAATAAACTAGCCTGAGTGCTCAATCCATTAACGTCGCTCAATCCAACAAATGTCTTCTGACAGTTCCACAGATAGGCTTTAAAAATGTAATTGTTATTAAGGTGCACCATTATATTATTTGCTCCAGGTGTACAGCTGTGATTTGTCTGATCGAGTCACTGGAAAAGCTCAGAGATGTTAGGCTTCTTCATTTAAAGGTTTAATATATTCAAGGGCTTCACCACTTAGAGCTGCTCAGCTTTTCATTAGTGTCAGTGGAGAACTTTAACGTCAGATAATAAAACACCTTGAAGCTTCACCCATTCTTTTAAAATTGCAGACTGGAAACCTCAGTGGAAGCTTTGCTTTGGACAAAGTAAACAACCTTCTCCAGAATGAGTTTTCTCGTTGTTCTCTACTAAGTTTTTTTTTTTTTTTTTTTTTTTACTCCGCACTTGTCTAGTAAAAAAGATGCTCATTTATTTTCGCTCATTTATTTTGACACGTTTAGAAACTCTTAATTCATCGGAAGTAAATGTATTCTCATCTGACTCTTTGGGGCCCATTTGTTCAGACTGGATTGTGTTCTTTAATAACAAATGGATCGGCGGGTAAAGACCGGAGGCTGGTGGCCTGCCGGAGCCCTCTGTGATAAATGAGTCCTGACAGCATTATTGAAGGATATATTGTCTTCTAGGGCGCTGGAGAGTATTGTCAGGGAATGACACCACAGAGATTTGTACTGCACACAGATCTGCCATAATGCTACTTGAGAGGAAGGCCAAAGTTGGGATGTTAAAAAAACGCAAAGTTCAGAATGTGTTACTCTCCTTAATGCGGTTGCAATTTTACGTCTCCTTTTTTTCTTTTCTGACACTGAATAAGCCCATATATTTAAACATTCAGAGCTTATTGCATCCTTTGGGGAAACTACTTCTTTCTGCAGTTAGTTGACAGAAGTGACTAAAAGCAACCTTTTTCTCTGAACTGAAGAGTGTCACACAAACACTGGGGGTGAACCAGATGAACGCTATTTTTAGTTCTTGCATATAGTTGTGCTAATAAGTAACACAGAGAGGTTCTGTCATCTAAATACTTAAACTTCGATGCTTGGCTTGAAGGTTGGGAAGTGTTAGTAATCTGTAAATGGGTTTTTGCTTGGCACAGACACTCACCAATCACTTCAGACAGTTTGCATGTATTTTTTTTTTCTTGTATAAATGCAACATTTTGAAGATGTGCTGCTTATTTACAAAAAGCGGCAACGAGAGATGAACATGTTGTTCATGTCCCAGTGTTTTAAAGAGTCTGATGTTTCTTTTTCAATGATACACTCTTGGACAGTTCACCAGTCCATCCCTGGGCCACACAGAGACACACAGCCATGTATGCCTAAAGGCAATTTAAAGAGTCCACTTAATCTGCAGTAATGATTTTTTTTTTGACAGTGTGAAGAGAAAAATACTCAGAAAAGACACCGAAAGCAATTTTCTCTACTTATATATTTATATTTATCTCCTTTAATTTTATTAAATGTTTTTATATTTTTATGCATTTTTTAAAATTAATCAATTGCGTTTTTAAAATAAATGTTCAATTTAGAATTCTGTGTTTTAGAAGCTCTTGAAATGTCACATTTATTTTATTACTACTTTTTAAAAATAATATTCCATATTTAAATACTCAGACTCTTATTTCAGAGGGAAAATCAACAACAACAAAAAAGCATGAGGTTAAATGACTGAGTTAAGTCATATCACTGTCTTTGGGTAGAGAAAATAAATTTTTTCCAGACTCAACGAGTAAGAACTTTAAATACCGATGAATCTAGTGTTGTCCCATGGTGGACTGGCCACTGGGTCCGTGGTTTCCTGCTTCACAGTACACCATGGACTGATATAGTATTGCAGTTCACCACTATATTACAAAAACAAAAAAACTTGACTTACCTCCACCAGCCTTCCTGTCTACAACATCTACTGGAGTTCAATCTAAAACACAGGGGAAGTACAAACCAAACACTCTCTGCTGCCTGCCTGCCCTTCATCGTCCTCCACCACCTTAAGATCAAGTGGATCTTCTAACGCAAACATTAGTCACCTGGTGCAATATTTCAAGAGCTGAACTGATTCTCCTCTCTCTCTCTGACCAAACCCGTCGATGCTGACTGAACTCTTTTTATGCTCATTGATGAAATTTACAACAAAACATCATGTTAAATACACCTCTGTCCATAATTGGTCCATGCATTAGTCCATCCATATCAAATCATTCCTAATACAATTCCTGTGCCACTTTTGCATATGGTTGCAAAATCCAAAAACTGTGGTCATTCGGGATATTTCTTTAAAATGTAACTTTTATTTACTTTACAGCAGCAAAACAATCTTTTCTCACAAGCTCCGCTTTTCTATCTTTCAAATCTGAGACAGGAAGTGTTATCCACCTCTTAGATTGTTTTTATAAACTGATTAAAAGGTTTTCAGACAACAACAAAAAGCAAGGTTGACTTGTGCTCTTAGTCAGTTTTGCCAATTTATCCATCTCTTACTATTAAAAACAACTTTCAGGTGTTTTTACCTGGTCATTGTGTATTAGATTATTTTTCCTTCTAGCTAAGAACTTATGTAAATAATAAAGCTAAATATTCATAATGCACAAATCTCACACATCATCTGAATTGTTTGTGTATAACTTTCTGGAATTGTGTCATATCACCCTGTTTCCAATAATAGTGATTCAGATCCTGATTTTGAATTGTAAAATATTGAAATCCCTCACCAAACTAAATATATCAGTGATCGTCTGTATTGTTCCGTTGGATTGTTCTAAATGAAAATTAGCACTTTCTTCTTTGATTTCCCATTTTGACTTCCAATGATTCACTTCCTGCTAAAGGTGGTTGAAGAAAAATCCACAGAAAAGCCGCACCGGGCTATAAACCGCATGGTTCAAAGCGTGGGAAAAAAGTAGCGGCTTATAGTCTGACAAATACGGTACTAATTTGGACAAGGCGTATGAGGTTTATCTTAAATCTTTCTCTGATTAAATATAAACAATTGAACCAGAAAAATAAAAATAGCTACTGTTGGATTTTAATTGTCATCTCTTGTATTGCTATGTGTTTTACACATATCAATATAATACAATACTGTTAAAGTTTGAAACATAGAAGCTGAGGCTGAAGAATTTCATTTTCTCTAAGACGTGTTTTTATTAACAAATCAGAAATATTTGGAGAGGATGGTGAACATTTGATCAGGTGAGAAAAGATAACGATTGCATTTACAACTGCTGCAAAATGGTAGGAGTAGGAGGTATACAACACACTGACTTATAATTTTTTTTTAAATTCAGTGATTTTAAAGTATTCTGAACCGTTCCAACCAGTTTGCGTTCATGTGTGCAGTGCAGCGTGATCAATACAAGAACCTCATTGACTTTACTATCTGTGTTAGAAATAAAATCTTTTCTGGTTTATCTTCTTTGTGTGAATTTAAAGCACCGTCTTAAGGTGCCTCTAGATCTAGCTGAACTTTAATGAGTCTAAACAACAAAACTGTGCATTAAAGAAACATTTAACTCCGTACTCAAAAAAACCCAAAAATACAAATTACATCCACATCACAGTACAGAAAAAGTTGAGTTTCAAACTTAACAAGAACAAGTGAAATAAATGTTTTCTTTTTGACCCCCTTACCTGAAATGTCTCCATGTTATTGAGACAATTTATCACTGTCATCCGAAAACACTGCAGACGCCAAGCGCCACATGGCCTACTTCTGCAGGTTGCCATTTTCCTCTCACCCTCCTTTCTCGCTTCCTTTCTGCCTTCTCGCAATCCCCTCCAGCTTTCAGAGGATCATTAATGCAGTTCTTGTCTGTACGATCCACACAGCATGGGGAATTTATTAGCAGCGGTCACATATTGGTTGCATTAATAATTAGTCACTGCAGAGCCATTCGGGTCCTAATTACGGGCAGCGTCCGCTTTAAAGGTGATCCATCGTTGAGTCACATTTATATCACATATGTAAATTCAGCCAGACATGTCAATGTTACATTACTGCAGCGCACCATTAGGTGAATTTTTCTCTGTCATTCCCTGTACCCAGCTGAGGTCGCTCAATTCAGCTGTAATGACTGTGTTCAGCTCCAAGACCTGCAAAAGTGAACTTTTGTTCATATTATTTCACTCTGCAATCCTATTAAAATTACGGGATAAAAACACACCAATCAGAGTTGGATTCATTAAGATTAATTTCTCTGTAATTCTACAGTAAAGTCCAAAATTACTCATACCCCTGACAGATTTAGGTTTATGTCAGTGAGGCAATGTGTTGTGTATTAATCCTCAAAGCATCACTGAAAACTTGCAGAAAGTTGCTCAGTAACTATGAGGGTTTGTTAGGTAAGGATTTTATTTTCTATGTGCCATTTATTTTACTTAAAAAAGTAAAAACAAACACACAGCCATTATATTTGTAAAAATTAACACAACTTTTACATAGTTTTATTTTCTATTCAGATGTCTCTGTCTCATTTTCAATCACAAACAAACTTCTTGGTTGTGTAAAATAAATGTAAATCTAAAGGGGTATGAGTGATTTTGGAAATAATTGTAAACATAAAGCTAGCTAGCTTCTGGGTTGCCAATAATAAAATATATAGAGTTATTCTTTTTTTGGAAGTTTAAGAGTTTTTTTTCTAGAAGTAAAATTCAGACTCTTTAATTTCCAAAGACCAGAAGATCTGCATATAGTGGGAAAAAAACGAAATAATTTGAAGATGCTTCTTTGTAATATGCAAAAACTTTCAATAATCACTTACTCCCTATCTACAAATCCTATAAAATTAGAATTTATATAGGGAGAAGGAGAATCAGACACAATAAGATAAAATTCTGGATGCGTGGTTATGTAACTTCGCCAACTGGCCCTTAAAATCTTTTCTGGTCAGCATGAAGCTGAGTGGAAGTGTTTTAACGTAAACTAATTAAAAACTATTGTGAGTTGCGTGGCTTGTGAACAACAGACAGTGTTGTCTACAATATGCCTGTGGAGTCTGTGTGATTTGAGTGCAAAAACAATTAAGACTGCAAACACAAAAAAGAACAAAATTGGTGTCGAACTCAAGGCCTGTGGGCCAAATTTGGCCCGGCGTAGCTTTGTATGTGGCCCTCTAGATTCTATTCTAAACGCTAAGTGTGCTTACATATTATGTTATCCATCAAATCAATGCAGTTTTTATGCCAAATTATATCAATCAGTCCCTCCAGTTTCTTGAGAATTATTGTAAAAATGTAGGCAAAATCAACAAATCCCCGTACTTTTCTACACTAATAACTGGGAGCTTATTTCAGATTTTTTCTCAAAACTTGTCAAAACATTTAGCGTCATAAATAAGTGCAAATATTGCAGATATTTCCAAAATATTACCACAAACACTTTGATTTCTAATGCAAAAAACATCACAAAAAGAATCACAAAATCCTGGAGGGACTGAAAAGATCTTCAATAATATTATTTAATTTTAAGAATTCATATAACAATTTGTGAATAGGTCTTATCAATACATTCTGGCATAACTGACCATTTAAGAGCCTTCACAATCTTGATTTTGCCCAAAACAAAAATGAGTTTGACACCCCTGCTATAGAAGTTAGCTTGGGTTATTGTCAGATGTGGGTAAAGTAGCCAACAGTTGTACTGAATTAAGAATAGCACTTCTTCAACACATTTTTGCTCAAGCAAAAGTATGCACTGTTCATCCAAGAAGTTGCTTGAGTAAAATAGTAATCAATGAAAAGGCTACTCAAGTACTAAAAAAACGGATCAGAACGCCTCATTTTATTATTTACAAACAATGACATTAGACAGACAATAAACAAATTTGTGTGGTATTTTAAAGACTAATGGAACAATGAATACCAATGACATGAGGCTGCATGGTGACACAGTCGGCAGCCTTGTTACCTTGCAGCAAGAGGGCCATAGGTTTGAATCCTGGTCTGGAGTCTTTCTGCATGGAGTCTGAATGTTCTCATGTTCTCCATGTGCAAGTATGGGATTTCCCTGGGTACTCCGGCTTCCTCCGACACTCCAAAACCATGACTGTTAGGTTAAATGGTCTCTCTGATATGCCCTTAGGTGTGAGTGTGTTTGTCATGTGTCTGAACTGCCTTGTATCAAAAGTCCTGATCTCCCCATGCATACGTTTTTCTACTAAAGGTTGTTTTTGCACATACTGACATTTATTTTTACATGCTGGTATTGTCATATGTGCCTGTCTTTGGTAAGTACAACAAAAAGATGAAAGTTTGGTATCATTCCTCCGTCAGAAAATGCTACTCACCCGACTGCAGTCCACCCTGCGCTCTACAGTGGATAATAGAAAAAAGATGAATTATTTAAAGCATGGTTCCAAATTTTTTATGAAAAACACCATAGCATTGCAGTCGTAGCACTTTGTTCGCTTTCCTTTTTCTTCTCTCATCTCTTATTCCTCATCTTGAATGCAACTGACTGTTTACAGGCTGTAAATAATTTACACAAAGGATTAACCGTGTTTGTATGCTGTATGTGATACATCTCTTGTGGGAGTTCCCGCCTGTGCAAATGTGTGATGCACAGCCTGTCAGTAGCCGTTGATCCGTCCTGCGGTAAAAGAGAGAATGTGAAAATCCCGCCTGCTTGGCATTTACCAATGTGAGTTTGCGTTTGTTTGCTGCTAAAAATTTCAGTTGTGCAAAAGGTCGACATTTGTTCAGCTCTGTTCAGTGCTTGTTTCTGCTCCCGAACGCTTGTGCTCGCGCGTTTGCTTTTGTGTGGGTCATAAAGCTGCTGATACGGCCCTGTGTGCTGGTGAGCACATTATCATCAGCTGGCCCCAGACTTTTACTGCCTGCCACACCTCTCAGCAGCTCACTGGTGTTTTATGGGCGCTGCTAACACATTTAAGGCAGCACAGGCGGTGCAGGATAAGAGCCAGGGTGCTAAGATGTAAATTATAGACTGCAGGCTGCAGTGAAGCCACTGCAATGGCCACAAAGATGTTTGGTCGTGATCCCCTAGATGGAGTGGGACTCATGCGGTGGAAGAAAAAGAATCACTTGGGGAATTCTAGCATTATCTCCAGGGTAGGTGGATCATTTTTGCAAATCTATTATGAGGATAAAATAATGTTGCAGGAGACTGAGCTTCACGTTTATTTGAACTGAAGGGTCCTTCTGATTACCAAGGATTTGAGTTTATCTGACAACAGTCAAAGCTGAGTCAAATAATCAGGACTCTGGAGAACCTGACTGCACGCCGAGGAGGTGATTCGGCCATTTGATTCAGGTGAATTGGACCAGAGACACATATAAAAGTTGCAGGACAACAGGCCCACTGGAGTTGAAGACCTCTGATTGAAAGCGGATAGTAATTTCTTACATTTACTCAAGGAACTCCATGAAAATAGAAGAATTTACTCTAAGGAGTAGTTATTTTTCATTGCACCTTTCTTTTACTTTACTAAGATCATTTTGAGGTACTTAAAAAGGGTTGTTGGATAACTTTACTGAAAGAAGACAACAGTGCTATCATAAATAAATGCACCAGACACAGACCTACAGTTTGTTAAAGTGAGGCTTGATTGTGCACAAGCTTCATTCTTCTGTTATTTTCAATCTACTGAACTATTCAGAAGCCAAGTGAATACACAGTAATCAGTAAGCATGTATGCACTGCTGATTGTAATGTAAACCGTAAGTTTGTTGAAAACATTTGATTTGGAAAAACGTTTCTCCTGCCTGACTTTGTGATGTTGTAATCATGTCATTTATTTATGCATCCTCTTTTCTTTTTACTTTAGCTTTTAAATACCAAGAGTTGCACATTATATTTATGGTTTTTATAGTTATTCAGAAATTAAGTTTTGAAACTATTTTTTTTTTAACTTATGCTTGTAATTTCTTGAATGGTTGCTTTTACCTGAATAAAAATATGTTGAAGTAAAGCTACTCTTACGCAAGTGCAATTTGCACTCCTCAACTTTGACATAAAAGTTGAGGAGATTAAATATAACGTAGATTAAACGTAACAGTTTAATCCAGGATTAAACTACGTTATGTTTTGTGGGTTTCAGGTTGAACCAAAATGCAAGATTAATATATTACATATCTTTGGTAAAACAATAACTTACAGGGTGAGAAACAGCAGAGAAAAAACCCGGACTTGTCACAGAAGGAGCTAGTGTAGAATAATGAAACCAGAGAGCGATGTACGCTCTGAGGAAGGAGTGGTGAATGACACGGGATTCAGGTGAGGAAATCAGGTAATTGGCAGCAGCTGAAAAAGGGAACAAACAGGCAGGCTGAGGGAAGGAAGGTGAATAATAAACACAGAGAGGCCGAACCAGGGAAGAAAATAAATCAATGGGAAAAAGAATAACACTAGACAAAGAGAACAAGATCTGAAAGCACAAAGAACAGAAAATATAAACAACTAAACATACAATGAATGAACATATAGGGAAAGTCCTTTAAAGTAATAGTAATGAACTGAATATGGCTGTTGAATAATAATAGAGGAGCACAAACAGAAATGACACCCAAAGTCACCAACACTGAGAAGTTCATAGAACTTTGATGTTAAATTTTTTCACATTATTTCAAATTACAGCCACAAACCTTTTTGGTATCAATCAAAGATGAAACCTAGAGATGCCTTGTTACTCTCGGGGAGCTTCAGAGATCAACAGCTCACATCAACTCCTGCTTCGAAATTTACCAAAATCACATAGAAAAGATTCCTTTTTAAGCTTGAAAGCAAACTTGCCAATTTACTATTTAAAGGCAACTATTTTTAAGCCTGGAGAGGTATCACTATAAACACACCATCCCCCACAGTGAAACACAGCAGTAGTAACATCATCGTGTTTTTCTTCAGCAAGGACAAGGAAGCCGGTCCCAGTTGGTGGAAAGCTAATTGCACGACAACCCTGGGAAAAAAACATGGAGACAGCAAAACATTTGAGGTTTACCTTAGAGCAAGATGGTGACCCTGAAGGCCAGAAAACAATAAGATAGTTCACCTCATACGTGCTACCAACGGCCCTGTCAAAGTTCAGATCCAGTGCACCCATAGGAAAATTTTGAGGTTAGTTTTGGAAATTATCTACTCCATCCAACATGTGAATAATTTTACTTAAACAATCGTCCACATTCTGGAAGCCCTTTGTTAGGTGAAGCTTGATTGTCAATCAGCAGGTTTGCGGTGGTGAATCTGCAGAGCTGAGCTGAACTCCTGCTGAAGTCGGGATTTCTATTATCGCTGTGAATGATGGCACATTTTCACTCATCAGGCAGCCGCTCCTCCAGTACTGATAATGTGCACCTTTAGGCTACACCGTAATGCACAGCTCTATCTCATAAATACGCTTCTTATGGGAGGAAGATCGACTTTCACCGGGAAATAAACCACTATCACCTGCGAGAAGTAGAAAATTGGTGCATTTGTTTTCTTCACCAACAAGCAAAAAGACATTTGGACTGCTTTGTAACGGCTTGTCTTAAAGCTGGCATGAGGCTGACTCCTGACACAGATTGGGATTTGTTAACCAAGAGAAAACCCTGATGCTTTTGATTCTTTCATGTGCTTGTTTTGTTCGTTTTATTTCAGAGATTTTGTTCTTTATTGAAAAGCAACTGGTGAGTTTTCACAGGCATTTGAACATATTGTCCTTTTACCCACAAAATGCAAACAAATTACACACGGTCGGCAAAAGGACAGAAGTCAGCTCTGTCTATGCACTGTCTGATCTGACAGGACCAGGCTGTTGAGCCTTGTAGTAATTTATAGCATGTTTAGAGAGTTGTTTGTGTTTCCAGTCAAACGTCTGCACAGAATTCATTATGTTCAGGCCTTTCCTGACATATGGTACTTTGTTATGGTGTGTAAATGTCAAGTGTGAATAATAAACACACTCACAGCAAAAAAGCCCTTGAGCATCAACAGTCATAATAGAGAACTGGCTGTCTTTTATTATAGAAAACTAACAGTGTGTTCTTGTTGTCTTTTTGTTTGTTTGTTTTTTTTACACTTTTTGGACCTAAAAAATCCCCCTGATGTCAGTTAAAGATGTCTGGCCTGGCTAAGACCTGAGTCCAGCAACGAGGCAACGAGTCCAGCAACGAGGAGAGACATAAGAAGAGGAAAGTATGAAACAAAATGACATTTTTTTTTTAAACTCCTATTTAGTTTTATTGTCAATTTTCTCTGAGTTGACGAAGCCTAGTATTCAAACAAACTGGAGTAAAACTCTATCCATAACTTCTTAAGCTGTATCCTGTTTTCTGCTTCATGCTCCTTTGTTCAAACCCTAGAGAGTCATAAGAATGTCACAGTATTTCCTTGTATGTACTGTTTATTTATTTATTTATTTTTTTATTTTTTTTTGAGACTTCAGAACAAACTGGCTTAACATCCTGCACTGGCACTTATTTTCAGTAAAAATAAAAAATAAAAAAACAAGATATATATATATTTTTTTGTTTTTGTTTTTTTCCTAACTCCAAAAATACTACTTTTTTGGCTCAGTGCAAAAAAAATTTCTTAAAACCACCCACACTCAACAATTCCAAATATTATTCCTATTACTTTTAAACTTATCTATTTTTTTCCCAATTTGTTAATTGTAATTTCTGATCTACAAAGTTTTATGGAGTAATCAAAAAATATGAAAGATGAATTAGGTTTTTGTTTATCTCTTATTGCATTGTTATGCATTACCATTATATTTTTCTTATTCAAAAATATCTAAAAATGTTTTTGTTTTGTATTTCTTCCTAGTGCTCAAGTCATTATTATGCACAGGTTGCTCCTCTGAAACTGCAAACACCAAGTTAAGACACCATCTGTTGAGGATATTGGAGCATTTAGCAGCTAAACACCAGGAATGAGCTAAATGAAGAGTAAATATCCAACTTAGATTTATCACGGTAGCAGAAATGGCAAACGTTAGATAGAAGCAAGGCAAAATGCCATGCTCTGCTGTTTCCTTCCAGCACTGCAGAAACGCAGACATCATCAGGTTTTCCATATGATAAAACGGATCGTTTGTCACGTTAAACATTCTCCGTTTGACATGAGAAAGAAAAAGCAAATACTTTGTTTTTTAATTAGCTTTTCATTCTGGTTTTATTCATTTTACATTTTGGTAATGATGAAATGAGCGAAGCCATGCGTGCTTAGAGACTGTCTACAAGAAGAGCCTGCTGAAATAAACTCCAAACTCAGATAGTTGCGGGAAAACGTCTCCTTTTCCCACATCAGTTCAATTCAGGGTGATCTCATTTTGATCTCCAACCTTCATCCAGCTAACCAGAGAGCTGACTCATAAATCACACATGACACCTGTCACAGAGGTGATCCCTGGGTCTGGTGTGACCGCAGCACTGATCTGTGAATCAGAGGGCCAGCTTTCATCAGACGTCATTCCGTGTGGAAATCCCAGCGGTGGTGCAGGAAGATGTGTGTGCTCTCAGAGATCTGAGGCCTGTCATGTATCACCTCTTATCTAGCTGCGGTGTTTCTGTCCGCATGTGCCTGTCTATCACCTTGCCACCCCGTGACAGCGTCTGTAATATTTTTATTTTTTGGTTTCTTTTTGTGCTTAAAAAGGCTTTGACCTGCTGGAGTAGAGTTCCCTTTGAGTTCCCTTTCAGTATTTGGTTGGGGATCAAGCCCTTTCTTGCTTTTGGTTTTCTTTTTTCTTCTTAACTCTTTGCAGAGTTCTGTATTTTGTTCAATAAGTTTAACTGTATTGTGTTTTTCATGTCATCGAACATGTTTTTTGTCTTTTACAAAAACCGACATTGTGCCATTTTAAGTTTTTTTGTATTTCCTGCATGGATTTGCCATTATGTGCCGAGCAACAGCATAATTTTACATTTAAAGCTCGGCACAAATGTTTTTTGACAAAAAATTTTCAAAACAATTTTAATATGTGTGTTCTGACTATCATTATGTTTTGTTAAATTTTCCCAATAGTAGGTTTGCTGACACCTAGTGGTCATCGTTTGTATGTTTAATTTGCATATTTAATTTGGTGCAGCTGGAGTCCAGCTGGAGTTCAGCAGAACGACTGTTTGACGTTGTTTTGTTCCTTGGTCATTATTTGTCTTTTTACAAAAAGAAAAAGAAAACAAGGGAAAAAAGGAAAATAAAACAAGAAAACCTCGCAAGGACTGGATTATTTTCTACGCAACGACCTTGAAGTGTTAGCTAGCTGTCTAGCTTTGTACAGGTTACACTTAGTGAGGGCAGCATAATGTGTTTAAATTTGTAGTGACTGCAAAACTACTATTGCAATCAGGACATGTTATTAACACCAAAAGGTCACTAAAATCTAAATGTCAATATTATAATTTAAGCACTGAAAGTGTGTTGGTGTTCATTAAAACAAAAAAAAAAAAACCTGGCTATTTCCATCATGCTTTTTTTTTTTTGTTTTTTTGTTTTTTCGATGCTATAGATCAATAAACACGATGTCCAGACAAGTTGGACATTGAAGACATTTTATTGACCACATCTGAAGGTGTTGCTCAGCAATCAGAGACCCATTGAGTTCAGACTTCCTATGTGTTTTTTGTCGTTTTTATCTTTTAATGAAGCAATGCTAGTTATTTGGAATCCCACTGAAATAACTACTGTCTCACCTCCGACAGTGATTTTCTGCCATTTTAATATGCTCTTTATAAAAAGATAGCGTGTTCAGTTTTGGATCTATAACTAGTTCTCACCACGTAATAAGAACCTCTGGCGCAGCAGAGGCCTAGACTAACACAAGGCTGCTGCAGAGTTCAGCATCACCTGCTCTGCGGGTGAAGAAAGCTGGGAACAGGTGTGACACCACCAGATTTGTTGCTCCCACTAATTGAGACAGCATCTGTTATCGTGGCGCAACGCAGCTGGCACTGCTCAGTTCACAGCAACACCTCAACCTCTGGTAAATTGGCAGCCGTGTTTCCTGAAAAGGCAGATTGACAAAATATTATCTGAAATTGGTTCCTCCTAAGAGCCTCAACTGTAACTTTTTTTGTTTGTTTGTTTGTTTGCTTTGACACTTCAGGTGGAGGTTTCCCTCATTTTCTACAGATTTACAAAATTCTGTTTAACTTTTTACTAAAAATCTGATTGCTGAGATGATATTTTGCCACCTATGAATCCAGAAATGACTTTTCAAGGGCTTAAACATCATGGTGGGCAGAGCTGTGACTCAGACTATGACTCAGCAGGGTGTAAATAGGGCTATGTGTTGCATATACCTTGTGTAATGGGATCCTTCTGCCTACTTGAATCCTAACCAATGATCTTCAGTCTTTCTGATTTAAATCTGTCCAGAATTATGCCCATATTGTGCCATTTTCATGCTCGTCATAAAACCGTTGAATGTTTTTATTTATTTAAGTCGTCATGCATAAGTGAGATATTGTCAAATAGATCTGTGTATTTGCAGCAGGTACAGTAACTCTTGATCAGTTTTGTTGTTTCGCATCTTTCAAAAACTCTGCAGTGAAACATTGCTTTTCAAAATCTCTTCTTTTCATCACTGTTAAGCAGACATGCCTTTGAGTGGAAGCAAGTCTAGGGTAGAAATGTGGCAATGTGGGGCAAAGAGCTCATTCAGAAAGCCCTAGCTGAAGGGCAACTGTAAATAAAACCCACAGGAATTAATACCTCATCAGAGCTGCACGTGAGCAAGAGGAAGACAATCTGTGATGCCCAGAGAGACAGAGAGAGAGAGAGAGAGGGAGGGATTGAAAATGAACAAATCAGCAAAGTGAAGGAGGAGGAAGAGGAGTATTTGCGTCACACAGCTGGGATATTATTTATTTATTTTTTTGTGTGGCATCTTCAAGATGAAGGCCACTGCTGGACATTTTTGTCATAATTCACTTCTTTGCTAAGTGAGTTATGCCTAGCAAAGACAAAGTGTAGTCAGTGAACGGTATATCGCCTGGAAACTTACATCCATATGAAATACTGGAGTCTCTGCGACTACACAACACTCATGAAGCATGGCTTTTAAATGAGTTCTTTCATTTTCTTCTTTTGACAAACAAGAGATGGGATGGTAGTAATTTTGTTACCTGAAATTGTGGGGAAAGAAATTTGTTTATTACTATTTCTTCTTGAGAAACTTGCCAGCCATAACTCTGAATTTACTGATTTCTCTTTTCTATTTGTTTTCTTACAAATTATCAAATTAAAAGCCTTGTCGAGCCACACTGTTTCTGTTGTTAATCTAATTAATACTCAGAGATTATTAAGAATGTGCCATATATGTATTATTTTTCCAACTAAAAACATCCCCATGGCAAGACATTGTCACTTTGCTTGTTCTTTTACAAAAAATAAAAAAATAACATAAAAAGAAACATTTCTAGAAGACATAATTTAATCCTTGATTTATGTAAATTCACTGCACTAGTAGCAGATAAACCCTGCTCCGAGCAAGGCTATAATACCTCAGCTTAAATTTGAACGCGCGGGATATTTTAGCACCTTATTGAGAGTTGCTGAAAGGAGACAAACTGCATAATCAGTTCAGCTTCAGCACAAGTTTCAGTGCTTCACGGTTAAGACCGCAGCTCATTAACTACATGTGGAAAGCGGAATGTTTCCAAGCCAAAATGAGATGCGTGCAGCTTAAAAAGCACATCACGTAGTCTGACATTAGCCGGCATAAATGTGAACATCGCAGATGATGAGGCTAAGCAGTCCTGGCCTCTCACTGATTAACTACATCATTTCACTCAATGTCATCATCTTCTCTGCAAACATCAGAAATCGACATCCGTCTTTTTCTTACATTAATAATTTGATCGTTTTGTTTATGAAATACATTTATTTATATATATATTGCCTGATGAGGATGAGATTCTGATTCCAGGGATTAACCTGAATTTTTTTTTTTTTTTCTGTGACTATTCAACCTGCAGCTCTAATCCCCTCCCTGCTCACAACCATCTGTCCACTGTCGCCCCCACCCTTGTCTCTTTTGTGCCTCCTTGTCTCACTTTCATAACAAACATTATTGGACGGAGCAGATAAAGTGGGAGATCAGTCGTACCTTTACGCGGGGAAGTCTGAGAGTACAGGCCACAGCTTGACCTTTCACCTGAGGTGATGCTGTGAACCTGCCGAGGCGACGGACCAAGAGCTCAACAGTAAATGTCAAATGAATTGCTGAGAAGGTATTTAGTTTGGTAGCCCATAAACTTTCCTTCTAATTACATGGATATGTTGTAAAGACTCACGTCTGCATAGCGGCAAGAAAGAAGGTCATCATCTGAAGCAGTGGATGGTCAACGTATAGAAAGATCTGCACTGTTCTGTCTCTAACTAAATACACATATTGTCATGTATGAGACTCTTAAATCTCCAAATGAAACCTGAAATGTCTGTTTCTACACTAAGGACATTATCCCCTAAAATTTTAACACGCATGGCATTAACTCTCCACCATCTGTTCCATGTGCCAGCTGCTCCATCTCGTCATCTTATCCACAAAGCAAATAGCGCTAATGATAGGATGGTGAACGAAAGACCCATCAGAATTCACAAGTAAGAACAATTTGCACTTTTTGCATCAGACAACCTTACAACTTAAGTCATATGAAAGGATGGCTGCAGGGTCCAGATTTTTATAAGAACTCAAAGTACTGTAAACAAAATCCAAATTCCTATAAAATGTAATAAAAAAAAAAGATGCAACATCTGGTGAGGAATAAATTAGGACACACCCATGTTTATTCCAATTTAAATGGCTATCAGGAGCACGTGATTACAGCATCATTAGTAAGCATCTTGAAGGAGGTTGGAACTGTTTAAATATCAGACCTTTAGCTTGATGTGCGTCTGTCTCTTGAAGTAGGAATGAACACCGTGGAGAAATCCAAAGGAGTCTCTGAGGTCTTTAGAAAAAAGATTTTGTAGCAGCTCATGAATCTGGTTAGGGATTTAATCAGTCATTACAGTGTACACAATATAATGCAATATTAATTGCATAAATATTAGTTGGCACACTGCCCTGTAAATGCCTAGCTAGTACTTAGACAAACTCAGAATACCTGGTGCTGTAAGTATTAAAGTTGCGCCTTGGATCAGTTGTTGGGATTGTTTCCTCAGAAAGAAAATCCTAAATGCAAATCTAGAACCTGGGGTCCTTCTGCTTGGAGTTTGCATGTTCTCACTATGCATGACTATAAAATTACTTTTAGTTTTGCTATAAAATTTCTCTTTGGTATGAACGTGTGTGCATGGTTGTGTGTCTGTGTTGTTTTGTGATGGACTGGCAACTTCCCCAAGGTGAACCCCATCTCATGCTCAATGGCAGCAGCCTCCACTCGCCACCTTCCCAAATCTGCAAGGAGAAACAGGTACAGACAACAGATGGATGGATAAATATCCATCCATCACAGATTCTCTCCTAAATGCATGCACAGACAAGAAATGACTAATTTTCTGTCCCGCCAACTCTTTTACCCTTCCTGTAGCTTGTAAGCTGACAAATATGGAGAGTTGTTTCTACTAATTGCATGTTTAACACCTAAAATGTGGAAAAATTGTGTTGGTGCAGAGAGACGCTACTTGCTTGGTAGCACAGTTTAAGGTTTTAATTTTACTTTGCAAGCCCTTCGTAAGTTAGACCAGAGCCCCAACATCACATCATGTGCAAAGCAACATGATTAACCTCAAAGTTTTCCTCCAAAAAGGCTGAGTAGTAAAGGTTTTGATCAAACGCCACACTTTTGTACTCCTAAGTCACCTTTATGTTTGACAGCTTTTTATTCCAAACTCACATTTCAGCAAGAAGACGAACAGAAAATATAAAAGAAACAGCATTTTCGCACAGTAGCGTCAACGATTTCAAAGCAGATTGCACACAGTCGTCATTGGGTGTAGCTTTCTTTTCATGGAACCAGACTCAAATAAAGTGGATATTTACACTTGCACTCTTTGTTTATCCTGGAAAGATGTTCAGAAATCTCTCTGTTGTAGTCAGGCAGGAATGCCAAAAGCTTTGAACTCAGCCTCTTGGAGACTTTAGCTGTCATCCGACTGAAGCGTGAGTCTGAGCTGTTTTTCACTTCTGTGAATTCATGAGAAATGTGACAGCTTGCATGGACTCCAATATGCAAAGCGACTGAGCAGCTTGGTCTTTCACTGAGACCCACATAAATAAAACTTATTGCAATAAAAGCAAAAGTACTAATATGCTTTGAAGATCAAAAAAGATAATGTCACGTGACAAAGTGATCTGATCGGATGACAACTTATTGTCTTTTTTCTGCCATGTTGCATATTACAGGAGCGGGTTTCCCCAGCAGAATAAACATTCACCAAAATATATTTATATACAGTAACTTTACATGCAAATCAGTGCTACTTTTCAGATATGCATAGCTAGAGGCCATGAGAGAGTGTGCATACAGCGAGGCTCTGAAGGGTCTCTTGTCAACAGGCTTTTGATCGCACATCCATCATCTCCCCTGAGAGTGTCAAATTAGCAATAAGCGAAACAGGTGGCCTGCCAGCAGATGCCAAGGAGCTAACAGCAGAGAAAATTGAGGTCATGTTTGTTTAATCACCTCAAGCATAACAGGGATTTGACTTTTTTTTTTTCCCATTTGATTCAGGAGAAACAGTTGTGTAGCAGTGTGGTAATGCTGATGCGTGGAGTGTCTTCAAAATTTGATCTTCAACTTTCAGTCTCAGTGTCGCCGTTTGCTAACGTCTCCTGGACGAGTGACAAAACTTGTACTTCTCCTCTTAGATATTTTTGTTGTAATTAACTGCATTACTGATTGTTCGTATTCTGATCACACATCTTCAGATAAATATGCATGTGTATGGTTGGGATTTTTTTTTTTTCGCAGAAATACATATATATCACATTAAAATGTGGGCACATTGCTTCAGTGCAGAGAGACAATATTAGCTTGGTATCTGTTTTAGAACCAGATATTGCCTTTTCCTGCAGTTTGAGAATGAAATTGACCCACTAACTCTGATTTCACACTACGATATGCATATACCGTATTTTCCGGACTATAGAGCGCACCTGTTTATAAGCCGCACCCTGTACATGTGTAAAGCAAAAGCCATTTTGTACATGCATAAGCCGCACCTGTCTATAAGCCACATGTGCATACATACAGACGGTACACAGAAAGAGTTTTCAAAGTTTTAGTAATATACCTTAGCTTTTCTTTCCAAACAGTGCGTGTGACGCGGCAGTAACACAGCAGCAACACGGTAGTAGCACAGCACTAACAGGGCTGGTTAAAAAAAACATACCGGTGAGAGCCGTCTTCATCTTCATCCTGAGCACTGAGACGTGTTACACTTGCGTCTTCCTCTACAGACTATACAGCAAACAACGGCAGGAACATACTTCTTCTTTTAGTCTGCATTCAAACTGTTCATTGTGAATGATAACACTGTGTTTCAGCCCAAACACACTGTCCACACTGTGAAACAAGTTGCTGGCAGTTTAAAAATCTGGGCCCAGTTAAAGCCCAGCTCTAAATCCAATGCAAGACCTCAAAACTAATAACTATCTCCATCCAGTCCGGCTAAGCCAGAGTTATTTCACAAGCACAAATGGCCAAGAATGTTCTTTCTTTAAGTGCAAAAGCTGGGAGAGGCATGCATTAGGATAAAAGATTTGCAGCTGTAAAAACAACAGTTACTATCTTGCGGCTCTTTTTGTTGGTTTATACAAAATTCCAGTGAATACACTGAGGTTTCCTCAGCGGATAAGTTTGGGTAAATCAATATATTTTCACGATGATTCTCCTTTATGTCCTCCAGAACAATCGAATCTGGGCCATGCCTTTTCTTTCTCCATCTTCTGCTTCTTGATAATGGTTGCTGTTCTCAGCCGGTCCTTACGACAAGGCAACTTGCATTAGAACATTATGTATTTGTATTACCATATTCTGCAGCTGAATTCACAACGGAAACTCTAATTCTGCAAGATCGGAAGGTAATGAGAGCCCTTGAGCTTCGTGGAGCAAAATCCCAGGTCAGCTATGTCATTTAGACTTTTTTTTTTATCCAAATATCTCAGTCTGACAGGAAGTAAGAAAAATGTGATGGTGAGAAAACACTTGGTTGTTGCGACTGAAAAGACGAGAAGTGCACCAAAGAAAATGCAAATGAATGGAAGGAATACTTTGACCTCGACGTTATCTTCCACAAATTACTGACTGAATTATCTTGTTTGCTGCCTGAGGCGATTATTGGATTCAATTAACATGTTTGAAAAAAATCAGGAAGAAAAGATTCTCAGCAGTAGAGTTTCATCACAGCGTTTCCTCATCACACTTTATTTACCTAGACATGTACATATTGCAAAAGAGTGTGCGGTCCACCTCTTTGCCTTACCTTTACTTCACTTTAATCTCTTATTATTAACAGAAATGTTGGTGAATTCAAAATAAACCAAGTTACTTCTATTTACAGTGGAGAGGGGTAAACCCCCTTCGCTATAGTACCGTAATTTCCGGACTATAAGCCGCGACTTTTGTCACACGCTTTCAACCCTGCGGCTTAAACAAAGATGCGGCTTATTTATGCATTTTTTCTAATGGCCACCAGGGGCGCTCGAGCAGAAAAGGTAAGAGTGAGACAGGTGGAATATATGTGTACATGGTTGGTGAAACACTTTAAATTTGTGTGTTTATTGTTTCCTTTAAAATAATGTCTGTCTTCTTCCCAGTTTTCTTTTGAAGGGAGATTTATGGAAATAGAAAAATAAGTAATAGTTGTTCTGTCCACCTGAGCAATCATACTTTTACAGCTCCTCTGAAGTTATAACAGGTTCTCTGATGATTAACGCTCTCTCTACTTAGTGAGTTTTAGCTGGGAATTAAGGGGTAACCAGTAGTTTTACACAGGTAGGCTTATTTACTAATTAGTTAATTAATTAACTAACAGTTAATTAATTAACAGTTGGTTTCACAACAGTTTATTTAGGAACACACTAGCGAAGGAGACAGCTTATAAAAAAAATAAACTTTGTGAAAGTCATCCCTTCTTGTTCAGCTTTACAATCACATCCTAGTCATGTTTATTTGTAAGGCACATTTCAGAAACTAGTTAGTTAAGAATGCTTTACCTGATAAAAACATCATACAGTCAACTAAGTAATAAGCTACAAAATATCATCAAAACCATCAGTACTTTGTGATGTGCTATTACATAAGAATCCATATATATATATATATATATATATATATATATGAGAAAATACAGCAGCACAAATATGCTGCTGTCTTTGTTTTTTAATGGGATTCAGCCCCACAGATATAAGCTGTGAAGCTCAAGCTGTCTTCTCTGAGCCATTAGAGGTTTCCCTGCATTTTGTTGCAGCATGAGAGTGGAGCAGAACAGAGGTTTCTGCTGGCACAGCACTGCTGGATGTGAAGAGTCATGATTTAGTCAAGAGTCTCCTCATATCCCAAGGACATGTTCATGTTCAAAAGGCTGTTCTCCCTCAGGCTCCTGAACCCTACCCATGAGCCCCTGCTGCCCCGACTTCTTTCATGTGTGCGCATTGTTATTTTGCTGGCGCCGTGTCAAATAGATTTGCTGCTTTAATTGATTGAAGAAAAATAACTGTAAAAATTTTCATTAAAATAGTATTTGCAACTTTTGGCTGTGAGTAGAGAAGTGGGGAAAATTCTTGTGTTATTGATCCTTCCGGAGACAATTTGTACAGGAAAGGTGACCTTTGCTGTTACATAACCGGAGGATTCATCGAGGAACATAGCATTGTTTAGATTTCCATATACAGACATTTAGAACTCAAAGCATGCATGAGCCTAACCACGCCTGCAGTGTTGCATGGCGAGGAGCCACGACAGCTGAGTTAGTTCCTCTGCCGAGTGCCGAGGAGAGCTTACATATTCTGCACACAAATAGGCTGGAAGCCCGCAAGTAGCAAAAAAGAGCTGTTGTCAGCCAGAGAGGAGCACACACAAAGTCACTGGAACAGGATCAGAAACGCCTGACTGCTTGTTTATACCTCCTTCTTAACTTATAATTTCTCACTGCACTGTTATAATTTTTTTGTGATTAAGAAATCAACTCAACCATGCAAAACAACTTGTGGGCAGAAAAGGCCCTTTGTGACAGCAGCGTCTCTATCAATGCATGTATGTTATTTTATTTGGATTTTATTTGGATTTCATGGGATAGGCCATAAAATCTTCATAGTCTTCCACAGTTTTCAGCACAATCTTACAGTAGCCTTTAAATCCAGAATTACCTGAAATGTAACTTCATTAACTTTTGTATTTTAAATACTTTTTCACATTTCGTCCATTTGAAAAAGCAAATTAATTTTATTGGAATTTTATATAATATATCAACACATAATTGCGTGGCTGTGAAGTCTTTATTTGATACTTGTAAATAAAAAGTTGCATGGATTTGTATTCAAACCTGTCAAACTTTTCACTGTATTCACAGCAGCAAGTGTTTTGGTCGTATGTCTCTAGTAGTAAATGTTATTGTCCTCTTCCTAACTTCATCCATCTTTCTACCAAATCTGACCTGTACTTGTTCAGGAATAGCATCCCTGCAGCATGATTCTTCCACTGCTGTGCTTCAAGGTCAGAATGCTGATGTTGTTTCTGCCCACTAGACCAAAAGCTCAGACCGGATCACCTTTTCCCAAATGTTTGCTGGGCTTCCTACAAAAATTTTGGCAACTACTAAAGGCACAGCTTCTGTTTTTCTCTTTAATTATAGATGGACAGACAGATTCTCAGAAAGCCTAAACTGAGCTCCACAACTGATGCTCAAACAAATTATTAAAAAAAAAAAAAAAAACTTGCTCGTTTCCACTCACAAAAAGTATGCCAGTGTGCTTAATCAGAATCATAAACAGCTCGAGTTTTCACAATTTTGAAAAGCAACCCCCCTCTGCTTCTTCAATCCCATCCAACCTCTGTGCTGGAGAGACTTTGAGACGAGAAAAAGGAGGGGAGGACGGGAAAGTCCCTCTGGGCTCGGACTCAAAAAACTCACAAAAATCCCATCATCTGCCTTGCCGGTGGGCACAGTTCAGCTGTTTCCACACTGAGGTTTTATCAAGTGATGACTGAAGATCCATGGCTCCAGTGTCAGCTTAGGCACAAAATGAGGAGTGAGAGGAGAGCCGTTCAAAACCATGCTTTTGAGGTGCGAGACGGGATTTTACGAAAGTCATCAAGGCGCTGACAAATGACACTGCACCTGAAGTTTCTTTTCCAAACCGTAGTAAAGGTCTTATGTACAAACAGTTACTGGAATCTACTTTCTAATAAGAACATGAAAGGCAGAGTAAAGTTTGTTGTTGGGGTTTTCCCAGAGGACGCTGCATGTCACTGCATGGTGGATTGTTGCCTCTCTTCGTGAGGATATTTCATGCTTCCCTGCAGTGGACTGACCAAAGCCTGTTCAGGTACGTGCCAGAATACTCTGCTACCTTTTGAAATCGTCCCTAAGACAAAATCACTGGGGATTTTTTCTGCAGTGGTATCAACAACACAATTCTTCTGTTCCTTCCTAGAGGAAACCAGTGGGAGTCTCGGTGAGAGGGGAAACTTGGAAAACCCATCTCTCTTCTTCATTCTTGCTTTGCACATTTCACCACATGCATTTTGACTTTCTCCTCATAGGAAAGCACAGGGCTGCTTGCAGATTTTTCTCACATACCTGTATGTTCCTCTTTTCAAAGTAAAAGGGGAATTAGAGCTCTGAGAGTTCAGTGGAACTGAACTCCACAAGACTCGGGCTCCAAAGCAAAGTAAAGATAAATGTGAGGGAAGCTACTGTAAGGGAGTAACATTTTTAATATGTTTCTAGAAAGATTTTTTTTTAATCAAGAGATTGTGTTTCTCCACATATGGCACTTTCATAACTTTTATTTTTGAATTAAAGGTTCAAAAATAAAACGAATGAAGATTTAAAGTCTTTATTCAAATCCAAAAACATTACATATGGTAAGATTACTGTGACTTTAAGCAAATTAGGAAATTTTAATTTTAATTCTTTGCATTTTGAGCTATATTGAAATGATAACCAGCCAAGAAAAATAGCCTGAAACACTATAGGTAAAGTTAACAGGTGTGAGATGTTTAGTTTGTATATTTATGTTAAATTGAAAATGGAAAGGGACAAACTAACTTGGATGTTGTATAATTGCATGTGTATATCATATGGGTGCAAACTGGTAGATTAACTTGAAGCCATTTAGACTAAGAGACGTACTTTACTACACTTTAATCTTTATTTTTCTGTTCACACATTGTTACTTTTACAACCTTCCCATTTTGCAGGTATTTGTTGTAGAAATGCAGATTCGAAGAAAAGTTGATCACTCAGGGTGTTTGTGTAATTCACTGTGTTCAGATTGCAGTCTTATGTTGTTTTTCTTTAAATGTGCATTCTGCTCTTCCATCACATTTTCTCCTAATTTGACTCACTGTTATTCATCTTGTTTTGTGCTGCACCTTAGTGAAAGTTCATACTGTGTGATTTAAATGTAAGGGTTGTTCACAGAAGCATGGCACATATCGGGTATCAATTTTCTTATCTCGTTGAAGAGATACATCAACATTGACAAAAAAAACAGGTACTCCGGCCTGTTTGAGGTTAATCGTATTAAAAGAATAACGGCAGTGTCTACTAGAGGAAAGTCGTGATTGTAGTCCAGATTCAGGCAGAGATATCAGACTCACAGCTGAACAAAGTGGCATGGTTAGGATTTTTTAAGGCCCAGACAGCTCGGGGGACCTGCTGTGGGGGTGCTGAGCCTTGTTCTTTGGAAGGAAAGCACTTATTATTAATAATTCAGGACCGGCTCCACTTTATTATCAGAGGAGGTGGTTTGTCCTCTCATCGAGCGAGAGCTTAAACCCTCAGTCTTTACACTGGATCTCAGATTAGGAATCAGAGGCACAGGATGTTATTATGAGTTGCAGACACTTTAGCAGGTGCGGTCTGGTTCTTGAAGTCTTCTGTTGTCTACTGCCCAGTTTTCTGATTGTGTGGTGTAACTGGTAAGTTCCTAAAGAATACAGAGGGAAAGAATGGTCCTTTAATGTAATAAATCTGTTTATTTCTTCATTTTCTTCTTGAGTGTTATAGCACCTTAAAACCAAAGCTGTCAACCAATATTCCTTTCCTCATACACTCTTCCAGCCAGTCTGTCAGCCAGGCAGAGCTTTCTGACAGTAAAAGGGTTAGACTGAAACAACCTTCAGGTGTTAGGAGTTAGCTTACATCAGAGGGTATTTAGATATGTCTATGTGATAAATCATGTTGCCTTTCTGGTTAGGCGTTGTGTTTTTAATCCAATGAGTGGGAATTAATCTTCAAAAAATAGTTTCTACTTCAGAGAGAGGTTGGTTTAGATTTAAGGCTGATTGCATCAAGTAGCGCTGGATACAGGTTCAGTAAATGATGAATGATGGAATAAAATCCCATGGCTGATTTAAAAACTGTCAGGGTAATAAAATGATGATCAGGGAGTTTCCTCATAAATCCATTCGTTGTTATCATTTCTTTAAACACATGAATTAACCAATCAGTATCTAAGATGATGAACATTGTCTGTTGATATTAATGCTGGTGTACCTCAAGGCCCTGCATTCGCCACTCTTAATTTTTCCTTGTGTCGTAATAATGTTCCTGCAATTTGTCCATCTCACATTTTCTCATACTTATCAGATGTACATTTAGGATATTGTGTATTTACACATAGTTTAAGATCTCAGACTGGTTAGATGGTGAATGTGTACTTCTTAATGTCGATAAAGCTGTCTGCAGATATTTTTTAAGGACTATAAACAGAAATCTGGAAATAGTAATGTCGTCGGGAAAAACACTGCTATTTATTCTGGATTGTAAATACATAGGAGAAATAGTAGATATGCAATCTGCCTTAAAGTACATGTTTAGAAAGTAGTAAATATATTTAATTTTATAGATTTTTGTAGATGTACATGAATGCCATGATTATGTCACGTACACATTTCTGTCTGACAAAATAATGAGGACACAACGGCAAACATTAGAAAAACTGTACATTATGAGCAAGATTTAAAAATATTAAGCAAAAAGCCAAAGTCTTCATCATTATAGAGCTTTAACTATATTAAATATTTATGCTGGGGGGAAAAAAAACACAATTAAATATTCAGATATTTCACTGGTGAATAAAATGTTGCAATAAGTAATTCTTCTGCTGCTGAATAATTTCTTTAAATAAATTTTGACTTTTTTATGTAGTTAACTGCCAGGGGTTGCTGATTGAAATAACCCACAATAACAAAATCTGACACCTTTAGATGGGGGCTACATGTTGCTTGCAGATAATCTTTCCTTTTTAAATAGGAAAATGTTTAAAAAGAAAGCTCCTTTCTTCTCAGTTTTCTCTGCTTCTTCTTCTGGTATAGCAATTGTCTCTTCCTTCTTGACATGTTCTACTACTTTTAATGTAGTTTTAAACAGTTTGATGAGTATGTCAGTTATTTAGCTCTTAATTTCTTGCTTATTCTCAGTCTAAAGAAGATTTTTGTGTCCTTGGTCAATTTCTTGCCTTAATAATTTTTTTTTTTTGTCTGTTGCAGAATTCATTCATTTACGTCTATTTGAATTCATCTTTTGGGGATGAGTGGAGAGACAGACAGACAGAGAGAGAGAGAGAGAGAGAGAGAGCAGCTCAAAACTACACCGATCATAAATTCACTTAAAAGCTGGGATGGTTTTAAATATTCACAGTGGAACCTTCAAGGGCATAAAATCTGATTCCAAATTTCTATTCAGCTGTCAAGTTTAATTTTTACTCCCACAAAGAATGTTGATAGCTATAGCCGCATATAAAAAGAGTCATAATATTTCTATTATTAATCAGACAGAATTGAATTTCATTTTAATAGCTCCACCTAGCACTATCTGCGTGTATGCATTACACTGACAAGAACCTTTAGTGAACAGACAAGCTGGAGTCCTGCGACTTACAGATATATGTAAAACCTAGAGTGTGTAACATTTATAAAAAAATATGTTTTTTACATATTTGTTGAAACTGTTACCATCTCAGAACAGTATAGTATGAGACAGATGATTGGTGAAAAAAAATTAAGCTCTCTTGCCTTCTCCCTGTGCCAATTACAGAAATACACAGCTCGGTCAGAAACAACCAATCAGAGCCACAAGGAGGGTCTTAGCGCTGGCAGTCAGGCTTGTGTATGTGCTACTTATACCCTCCCCGTTGCTCTCTGCTACGCTACAGCTTCTCTCCATCAGTAGAGCTAGCCACGACTGCTCAGGCTAGTTAGCATGGCCACCGATGATGGCGGGTAAACAGTTTTGCTGTAAAGGTAAGTTGTTTCTCCACCAATAGCACATTGAGCAGCATGTACCCGAGAATGATTGACAGTATTGATGACTGACTCCTCCTGGCTCTGATTGGCCGTTATTGACAGAGAGCAGAGCATTTTTAGAGATTGCAATAATAGCTCAGGGAAGGGGTGGAGGAGCTTGCTTTTTTCATATATTATTTGTCACAACAAAAATATGTTAAAAGAAAGAAAAGGAAAAAAATACTTTTTATAAAAGTTACATGCTTTAATGTCATAAATGGAGGCCTGTGATACTGATTGTTGTTTGTTTCTACAGTAGGTGAGATGATGGCTGCAAAACAAGCAACAACTCAATGTCTCTCTCTATGTAACACGTATCTCAGTAAACCAGAATGCATATGGTGCTGTCAGTTATTTATATGTCAACACATAAATAATAACCATATGCCGTATGCATAAGCGTATTCCATGGATACAACTATTTTCAGTTTAAGTTGCTTTGAGCTGATAGAACCTATATGTCAACCTGATCTATCTACTACATGAAAGGCAAATATTCCACAACAATGTCACTGAATAAATTCCAAACAACTGATCTCTGTCAACCAAAAAGCCACCTGAAATTATCTCTAATAGGAAAAACATAATCTGGAAGATTGGAATGTGAACCTCACATTCTGTTCAAAAGCTGAAAATACTGTGGTTATAAATACACGATTTAAAAAAAAACAGCATAATGACACCACAATGCTTTATGGAAAACAACAAGGGAAGTGCCAATCTTTTGAAACAATGAGATTTTTTCCACGCTAATTGGAAGCTATCGCAGCATGTCCTCTCCTGGATGGTCTTCAGTGCCATCCGTAGTCTTTGGTGCAGATCAGATCTGAGCTGCATGTGAAGGACTTTCCGCTTTGCTTTAGTTAAAAGAACCTTACTGAAGGCTCTTCCTCTGGGATGCTCTGGGGAAGTCCGTGTGGGTTAAGAGAATAATCTCTTTTTTCACTGAAAGGATTATGCTTTTGATTTGGTATGAAAAGAGTGTCTTTTTTTCAGTCTTAACATTTCTCCCTTGCTTTTATTGTCCCCCCATTGAAGTAGGAACATAAAAAAACACTTAAAAGAGGAATGTCTAGAGGTGTCTCATACAAGTCTGGGGACTAATAATAGAAAATAATTGGTAGAGTTGTCATCTAAATCTGGT
Organism: Brachyrhaphis terrabensis; assembly: GCA_903067065.1. NCBI lineage: Eukaryota > Metazoa > Chordata > Actinopteri > Cyprinodontiformes > Poeciliidae > Brachyrhaphis > Brachyrhaphis terrabensis. The sequence goes on from CAEGAG010309047.1 coordinate 52,098, forward strand.
GTGTGGTCCCATTAAATTATAGAGATTATTTGTAAGCACTGTAAGAATTTGTGAGATGAATGTCATATGAAGTTTAGCTAAAAAAGGCATTTGTTTTTGTATAATTTCTGATCTAAAATAAATCAGTCAGGCTTAGCAAAACATAGGTCAACACAAGAGATGAAAAAATAAAGTAGAGCTAAGAAAGTGGAACTTTTTAAAAAATCTGTTTAAATAACTGCTCATTTATACTTGTACGTTTAAATATTCACTCTATAAAGCAACAAATTGGTCTTCCTTTAGTGTCAGGTAAGCACAAACATTCCATGAGAAGTTTATCTTAAAATGTTGTTCACATTCGGCATCTAAGCAGTTAAGCTCCATCTCTTAATAAATAAGTGGTTAAGAGTGAATTATTCCATATGGTCCCAACAGAGCTCTTCGCTCTCAGACTGAAGGTTTATTGGCGATTCTATAAGTAGATGAAATGTTTTAGTTATCATTACTGATCTCCCAGTTTTTATCCATAAGGCAGACACCCTGTTGACTTTTAATAGGCTTAACATTTTTCTTTTTGACAAAGGCAATTATTAGAAGTTCTACTGAAGTATCAATATAGTTGTGCTGCTTCAGGCCTAGGCTGCATGAGAACATATTCACCCACTTCTCCAGACTAATTTACTCTTACTCTTCTCCATTTGTGTGTGATTCCTCTTCTTTTTTTTAACTCCTCTTTATAGGCACCCCTCTTTGCCCAGCTATTCTGTGCTTACATGTAATTCTTTCCTAGAAGTGGCCATAAACTGAGCTATTGCACACATTAACGTTCTTCTCTTTCAGTTTGTTTTCCTTCCACAGCAGACACAATTAGCCCTTAGATTCTGTCTTTAACTCTGTATCTCTCCTGGACAAAAGCCTCTCAATGACCTATTACTGCCATTAAGCTATCCATATCTTCACCCCTGACAAAATGCTTGTGTGCTTAGCCCTGAACATAGATGTTACCTCTATTAACTTTGTGTGCTCTTTATTTTTCTTTCCTGTAGAAAACGCACCTGCCTCTGTGATTCTGTGCTGCTCAACCGGACCCTGGTTCTGCTGGATGTTTCTTTCTCATTTAAAAGCGTGGTTCCTTTCCGTCATCACAACTTGCTCAGTCTGGATGAAGTTAGGTTAGGTTAGGTTAAACTTTATTAATCCCATAGGGAAATTGAGGTTGTCAAATAAACAAATGAAGAACATAAATGGGAAATTAGTCTTTAGCAGATGAATGAGTTTGGACACCAGTAATGTTCTGTCGCTCTAAGTAACAAGGTCTTTTTTTTTCTTCAATGAAAAATAGCATCAATGAAAATGCATGCAAAGCACATTACAAACTCTAGGCCTTTTATTTAACATATAATGTATTCAGGTGCTGTCTGTAGGGAAATGAGCTGGACTCCCAGTTTGAAATCATGATTTAAAAAAAAAAAAATCAAAAATCAAAAATTACTGATCAGACCACACCACTACTCTGCAACTACAGCTGCCACTCACACTTTCCATCTAAGGTAAGATAAAGAAATATAAAAATGGAGGGATCTGAAGGGGGGATGCTCCCCACACACCTGCAGCCCGGCCTGAGTCGTCATCTCGCTCTTTGATTCTCTGCAACGTGAAGCAGGTTCGCCCTTTTCCAGCGGTGGTTCCTATTAAACCGGTGAAATCAAAGGAATCCACTCTCATTTTTTCACTGTGAACACGTAGACAGCCTCCTCCTCATTATCGCAGCTGTTTCTCTGGTTACACTTTTATTATATAAAATGTTTGGCTAGACAAAAACCCAGCTGTCATTTAACAAACTGTTTCCAAGTGCGGCCGGCTCCAAAGCACCAAGGTCATTCTGCGCTTATTTTCCGCTGCAATTTTTCCCCTGGCGAATGTTTCTGCCGGAGAGGAAACAACCAGGCGGAATGTGTCTTTGTAAACAGAGGACACATCACAATAGCTGGAGTTGTTGAACAGCTAAATTGCATACCAACTTTTATGTGCAGACAAAACATCGCCCAGATCTGGAGGACCCTTTAGGTCATGTACTTTAAAATAAAAGGTGCGTTTCAACAAGATTGTGTTGTCAGTTTCATGGTCTTCTCTGTAATAGTTTTGTTTACGGAACAAGGTCCAAGAAAGGGTAAGAGTTGTCTCCCTTTCATTTTTTTTTATTTCTAAGACAGAAAAAAACTTTGCTCAACCCAGACTGAACCGGCAATGAAGGGATGCAGCTTATGTTACCTTATTGCTTCCCTTCAGTGGGCTTGTAAAGTCAACTTGCATAGGACATTGTAAGCATATTAATTACACCGCACAGTCCATTTTTATCTTGATGAACCTCTATTATGAATTGTCTTAAAGATTTAGTTTAGAACACAATACCTTCTCATGTGCAGCTATTTTTTTCAGTTTAAAAGGATTGAATACAATGAACTTTCTCTGTGTTTGTTACTAGAGAACGGCATGATGTTTAATCAAATTCAGGCTCATTCGCATTGACAGCACTTCAACACATTTTACCTAAAGTTGAAATCGGTTGTAAAATAATTGCTCTGCCTCTTGACTTGTGGTAAATGATAAGTAGTTCTTTATCGACTCTCCTAAGACGACGGTTAAATTGAAAATAAAATCAAAACTAAATGTTTTATCAGAGCTCAACCAAAATCTATACTGACCTGTAAGCCATGGATATTAAGTAGATCATTTCCAGATTCCCTCTTGATGCAAGCAGATATGATCACCGCTTTATCAATGTTGGTCAAATAATAAACAGTTGGAAAGATGTGGTCTGATCCCACTATAAAAAAAATAATACAAACTTATAAAATTTTGTACATTTTGTGCAATTATTGGCTTTACATGTGCCATATGGGTTTTCACTCAGGGCGCTGCAATCTGAGGGGCTCACATATAGCACCTTTGAAGTAATTATTTACTTTTGACAACAAATAGCAGACTTTTACTGGTATGAAAGTCGACTTTAAATTGAGGCAGGCAGGAAAAACACTATAAATCGGTCCAATCTGGACTGAAACGTTCCATATTGACTGATGATGCATTAATGTACATCATGAGCTCAGAGTTGGGGCTGTTTTCAGTTTCCTGCAGAAAATATTTTAATTAATTATTTTAATTTTTTAATTAAAAACTAATTATTTTAATTAATATTTGTTAATGTGGGTTGCTATTATACTCATTTACCTTAAACCAGCTTTGAGGATCTGTAACAGCATCAGCAAAGTGCAAACTCATTGGCAGAGACAGACAGCTATCACCTTTATAATCTTCGATAAACTGCTGTTTCAACTGAACTCAATCAGGTCTGTGTGGTTGCTAAAACACTCCGAATAGAAAGAAGAAAAAAAACAAAGAGACAGACTTCTCTACATAAACAGTGGTCGTTTGTAAATTGCCATCTACTGTCTGGAAGATGAAAACAGCCAGATTATTATAGAAATAATATGTGTGCTGAAAAGTGTGTGTTTTGACACATGTGCAGGTCTGTGCTGTGACTCAGAAAGACAGTGGGTGGAAAATGGATTTCAATTATTTGAGAGACGTCCATTATTTATGCTAGCCTATAAGCATCAGGGTGGTTTTATGTTACACCTAAAGGATTCATGAGGAATGTTCTAGAGGACATAACCTGCAAAATGACCACTGGAATAAATTATTCTACGTCAGACTCACGGTTCTGCTTCAGAAACTGGGACCTTTCCAGGTCTCACTGAGGAGAAAAGAAGAAACGAGGCATGTCTGATGTTGTTTAGCTTTGTATATTTATGCTTTATTAATAGCAATTTTTTGTAAAGGCCAGATTTAATGAAGGTTTTGCCTCCTTGAACATGATAAGGTGCGATTGGCTCCCTGAGCAGAGCAACAAATGTTCACAATTACCAATTAGGTTTCAGGTAAATGTTATTTCAGGTCTCTAGGAAAGAAGGTGTAGTGGAGTGAGAACACAAAAAAATATTTAAAATCAATCTGAAAACCACTGGAAGAGTGTGCAGTGTTTTTAGCAGAGATCTGCTGTCCTACTGGGAAGCAGCATCTGCATAAATATCAGATAAGCATCCTTTACTTGCATCCTGTCTGCTAAATTCAGCTCCAGGAGTTTACAGATGAGTATCTAACAAAGCCTGTCTCTCAGACTGATGGAGCTGAAACAGAACATGTTGGCCGGAGTCAAAAATGCTCCGTTTAGAGAAAACGAGGCTTAGAGTTTCATTTTTTTTTTTTTTTTTTTTAAAAGCTGCAGTGAGGCATTATATAAAATAAAATGGATCCAGTAAATACTGGAACAGATAAGCAGGCAAGCTTCAGCAGCAACATAATGATTTAAAACATATCGAGATGGTTACTACTCTGCCTTAAATATTTGCAGAAGAACATCAAAACTGGCCTCTTGGTTAGATTCAAGATTTGAGTTTTAAGAGAGGAACTAGAAAGCACAAGATTATCTGTCTTTCTTCCATTTGATTTGTTGTTATGATAGTTTTAGTCTTCTTTGGCTTTTGGTTTGTAGATCCTTTTAAGTTAAGCTCAAACTGTGTTAAGTAGTCTCCCCCTCAGTTTCCTCCTGCCACAGCTGTTCCACATCCACTAACTAACTCACCACATTCCTTTGTCATTTTCCATCTGTCTCTGTTTTTAAACTGAGTTCATTTTTCATTTTTCACAATTAAAGCTCTTCCTTTCATCTTTCTCCCTCTTCCTTCATTTGAGTTTGACTGAAACTAAAATCGCCATTTATAGAAACACTAAAAATATAACGTTAATCCATTTGGTAAACATACAAAGATCAACCAGTTTGTGATCAAATCTAAACTGTTTGCAGATATCATAAAGCATGAAGAAGATAACACTTGCTGAAATTGCTCATCAAAAACTTAAGTTGAACAATAAAATAAAAAAAATGGTAATAAATATTTAACTTTAAGTAAAAAAAAAAACTGAAAAGAATCACTTTAAAACTTTTAGCTGCCCTCACCTCTTCAGCATAGCTGTTGCACAGCTGAGGGTCAAAGTAGAAATAAGGTGCCTTACCATGCGTTTCAGTTCTCACTTTTGGTCTCAACACAAAGTCTTTTGCAGAAGACCTGAGGAGCTTGGAGGATAAAAGAAAATGTGTGGAATAGAAACACCTAAGACAATCGGGTCCAAAGTCAGTCTTGTAGGGCTGGTATCCTGCATATTTAAATTCTTTCTATGGTACAAACAGACAACGTCAGGTGACAACAACTATTTAGATTCAGTTTTAATTGTCAAGTTTAAGTAGATATTTCACTTTAGTCTCAAATTCTCACAGTGCACAGATAATAAATACATAAACTTTAGAAGAAATGAGAAAAAATAAAGAACAATGTGCATAAATCAATTTGCATATCTTATATATAACGGCAACATTTAAAGATTAAAAAGTGTGGGACCTAAAATTGAGCTTCGTGGAACACCATAGTTTAACACTCCACTGAACGGCTTTATATATTTATAAAGAATTTCTAACCCTGAGACACGAGCTGAACGGCTTGAGGACGGCTGCAGAAGTTTCAACATGTCTGAGTCGTCTGTGCTCACACCGATCAAGTATCAGCCTATCTGGGGACTTCATCTCATCGCTATGCAGAATCCTGTTGACTTCAGCAAAGGACCTTATGTAAAAAGATCTTAACCAAATCTATTCTGAAAAAACTAAGATTGCAATATTGTTTTAGGGGTGCTGGTTTGACTACAGTCTCACTGTTTTTCCACTTTTCAAGCACTGGCTGCCTGAACGCTTTCTTGTGTCAGCCTCTTGAGATCGGAGCTCTCAGAATAGCCCTGCATGATGGATCGTGAGGATTCTCTCCGTCTTCTCTCATCGCTGTGCAGAATCCCGTAGACTTTAGTGTGTCAGCACTTAGCTCTAAGAATAACCCAGCACCCATGCCAGAATGCATGAGAGGAGTTTCCTTGTCACTAAAGTCCATACCAGCTATTTGCCTGCTTTCTTTTTCCTCATCTCATTTTGTGTATTCCAACTCCATTCTGATTAGGTTATGATTAAAGGGAAATGTCTTTGGAAGATTATTAAAAAAACTACCAAACTGATCTGAAGGGATTTCTTGGAATCAAAATTTCAGGAAAGTTGCATTGTAAACTGAGATATGAAAGTCTGGCATTAAATCAAACTATACTTTTCCTGCTTTTGATCAATTTATGTCAGAAGATTTTAAGAGATACTTCTGTTTAAGAAGCTTACATGCACTAGGATTACCATGTCTTCAAAAAATGTATGAAAGCCAAGATGACACTATCTGAAGCTGCTGAGGCAACAGTCATTACTCACAGTGACACAACTCCTGTACAAACATGGCAACTCAGAAATGAAGAAGCTGCTATTTCAAAGGGAACAGGGGAAAAAAGCAAAATTATTGATGGTAATTGCCCTCAGAGACAAATATCTTAATTATTGGACACATGTTTTGTGGTCTGATTAAGCTAAACATGACAACTATACAAGTTTCCTATTGCTTTTACGTGTGTTCAGTCATAGTGGAGTTGGCGCTGATGTGTGGCAGGTGAATGCCCCTTCTTTGGTTTGTGTGGGACTCAACTGCATTTTATTCAAACAAGGATATTGAGATACTTTTCTGTATTTTGATTGGTTGGGAAGCCACCAAAAGACGAAGCTTGCCTTGTTCTCCGTTCATGCAACAACCACCACCAGTCAACAAACTGTGCGTGGTTAAACAATTTACACATTTTAAAGAGATTGTCCTGTCTTTGAAAGAAAAGAAAATGCAGCTTCACATTGTTTAGATTTTGGTCAGTGAGTGTCACTCTTTTCTCACTGCTTATGTCTGTTAGTCAATTTGTTGAAACAGTTCAGTGATTAGCTGCACCATTCACATCTTAAATGTGTGTGTTAAACTGAGATGACACCACAGTACCAAAGGTCCAAAAAGTGGACCATTTGGACAAGTTGTTTTCTGTGCCGATTTGTTCTTCTTAGGTCTCCGTAATAACTCCTGAGAATCACACACCATGGGATTCTCCCGCCTAAACAATTTCAAATTAGGTTAAAGGTTATTCAGCAGGGTGGTGCTAATTTTAGTTGATCAAAAACAAGAAAGGAGCAGAGGAATATTGAGGAAACCTTGGGTTCATGTTTTTATTGGGGGCTCCAGCAGCAGCAGAACAACAGGCCCTGTGGAGCTTTTGGACATTCGGCACACCCTGGATCCAAGTGATGTAGATATGCTTTAAATGTAATGTTTTTGTTTTTCTTTTTATTGTTGTTTTATTGTTTTCACTGCTGCTGTTTCTGATATGATGTAAAGCACTTTGAAATGCCTTGCTGCTGTAATGTGCTATACAAATAAAATTTGATTTGATTTGATTTTGATTTAAAACCAGCTAAGCTGCCATGCACACGTCCCTCATTTCTCACTGCTAATGTTCTGCAGTATGGAACAGTGAGCATGACTCTTCTCTGCATCTCTTCTTTGTTATTCAGTGGCCCTTGCTGGTGGAGAAAAACCTGGGGTGTGTGGCCTGTTTTTACCCCTGGAACCCTGAGGGATGCAGGCAGCCTGTCACAGTCAACCCTTCCACTTAATATATTATTGATTTAGCTTATAAAAGTGAGGTAAAAGTCAAAGAAACAAGAGTGGGAGTAAGTTAATCATGAGTATTTGGCAAAGAATAGTTATATATTGCAAAAAAAAAAAAAGACCCAATATTTTTAACTAGAGTTCTGAATCACAGTGACAATGACAGATGAGCTCAGAAACAGAACGTGAAATAAAGAGTGATGGGAGTTTGCATGGGATGCTGTGTAGAGCAGGTGGCCTCAAAGCGTTGCCTTGTAACAACAAGCTCCCTGCTTCCTGCAGGCTGTTGTGCCACAGGCAGAAACATCTCCATGTCACAGCACATCATCCAGGACCTTTCACTCATTCGGAGAGTCACAGAGGAGTGAGGCTTCTTTAAGGTCAAAATGTGGAGAGGTTGGTCGGGAAACAACTATGAATTTGGTCTTAAGTCTGGTCGCTTTCACTCTTGTTTAAATAATTCAATTAATTTAAATGATTATCCCGCAAATCATCTTTTTTTTTTTTTTTTTCTAAATTGTTTCTTAAGGGTGCTATCTTCATGTAAATTTCTGCAATATTTTTGCTAAAACCAGAGCTTAGTGCTGCCCTCTTTGGGTCGAATGGTGGCTACTACAGTTGAATTTTCCTGTTGGTTGCAACAGCATGGTTGATGTCTTTGTCACTGCCCCGGGTTCGCGTCTAAAACCATCTCACTCAGACTCACCAGGAGTTTGAATAGCAAGCATTTGCGAGCATTGATTGACAGCATTTCTTGGTTTTGCCTGTGTGATTCGTGTGCTACATGGACACAGAGTAGAGTGGGTCTCTTCTGCTCTAACTGCAGCCAGTTTGCTGCAGGATGACTGGAAATATGTCAGGGATTAATATATTAATGTCTTGTTGCTTAGGAAGAGAGAGTGGCCGATGGCAGCAGTTGCCTCTCACTCTGAGGACAATTATTGCAGAGCAATGTGTGCTTTCACTCGTTTTTGCCATAGACGTCTCCAATAAAACTTAAAAGTCACTAGTTGCGTTTTTGAAAAAAAGTCATATTATGGGTCTGAGAAGTCTCTAAATATTGTGACAAAGTGACATGTTGGCAACAGGTCTTTCCCTCATCCTGACTCCCTCCGCTCATCTTTGTCTCTTGGCCCCGCCCATTTTGGTGGAGTTTTTCAAAATTTTACTGGGGTTAGGGGACTTCTTATGCTTTCACAGGCGTTTCGTTAAACTTTAAAAGCTACATTTTATTCCTAGCCTCTATTTATTTATTTATTTATTTTTTTGCCAAGCATATCCTAAAAGCTAATTTTCTTTGTAGGTTTTTACTCAGTGTTGTCACTCTTTCTACACTCTCAAAGTTCCAGATAACTGAAAATTTGGTAATTAAGCAGAGTATTACAATGTAATACATTCATTTTGACAGAGTGTTCATCTGCCTCCCCTTTCTAAAGCAATGGTTAACCCTGCTGATGTCATTGGCTATGTGTACTTTTTGTTTTTCATGGAAGGTACCAATGGTTAGTACCTCTGTGTTTAACTGTCTCATTTCTGGATGAAGCAATAACTATATGCACCAATTCTTTTTCTGTTCTATATAAAGTACTCCCAAGTCCTAATTACTAAGCTAAATATGTCAAAACCTGTCTTTGGTGTATGCTTTTTTAAAACGGTGAAATTTCTAAAGGTATGTGGACATCAAGGCTTACATGTTGACATATTTTCGAGTATGAGGCAGTGTTTGTTTCTGTCATTTTAATTGGAGTCAGGTTTGAATACCTGCCTTACTTCATTAAATCCAGACCTTCACAACATATTGGAGTTGAAGTGTTTTGTGGCACAAGCCTATCAAATTAGATTTCTTAAAGAAAAGTTGATGCTCATAAGGGTAAAGAATCTACAAAATTACCCTTGAATAATCTGAACTGCATCAGTTCAAGGAAATACAAACAAGCAGAAGACATTTAAAATCCTTGTTATGCTTGAGGGTGACAACCACACCATTGTCTCCAGAAATTATTCTTTTTTCAAAATGCAAAAAAGAAAAAAACAAGGTAGGAAACATATGAATCACATTACTCACAATGGCATAGCTAAAGGCTTGTAGCTCCATATTAGAAAAGATGAAACAAAATATCCCCGCAAGGATACCAATAACAATGTACTGATTTACAAAATGGTCAATACTGTTTATATAATTGGCCTGCAAAGTATTATTGTGACGAGTCAAAATGATGTGAAAAAACGTAATCCCCAGCAAGTGAGTCATTCATTAAAGAAGCAGCTTTAACCACACAGGTTCTTTCATCAAACACTGGATGCAGAAATAAATACTTAAGCTTGTTTACCGAGTCAAATAGATGATCTTATCCCAGTGAAGCAATTCTTACCGATATTTTAATTGGCTGAGATTATTTGTCTTGAACCACACTAGGTTGTTGTAAGATATTTATTTGAGAGGCAAAATTGTTTCAGTAGTGGGTGAAATTTATATATATATATATATATATATTGTGCAAGATTTTAGTTGATTGAGTAATTTGGAAAACAGAGAAAATGACTAGAAGCATGAAGCAGTTTGCCATCACATTTCATCTGCCAGTCTTCAGCGCCTCCTAGTGGTCACAGTGATGGATTGCATACTACTGCACAGCACTGCATTAAGACCCCAGGCCTTCAAAAACTAAAGACACCGGCCTCTCTCTGTATTAATTTATTAGTACAGAAGAGTTTTGCTAATTTCACTTTTTACTCTCAGATGAGGTGTTGTACTGCAGGAGGGACTGATGCATTTAAAATAAATAAACGGCATCATGTGGAAACAACATATTTGGAAATACAGACGAAAGGTCCCACAACATCAGGTCCTGCAGATGAACAGTGACCCTAAGCATACCAGCAAATTAGTTACAAAGTGAAGCAAACAGAACATTTAACCCAGGTCAATGAGTTCCTGCCGAATGTAAAGTAACCGGTCTCTGTTTTTTCTTGCAAAATGTATTAATAGCTGGTTTACTGTTTTCATATCATGCTGGGTCAGAGCCAGATTCGGCCCTTTGAGATGACTGATTTGTTTTGCAGCACCAACTTTACCTCATAGACTGCAGCAGCTTCCATGCTACTACCATCAAATGATGGTAGTAGCATCATTTGACTACTACCAAATGATGCATTGATTCAAGAGGTGTTTAATAAAATATCTTGTTATTTTACAGGACATGCAATTGGTTCAAACAATTGCAGATTCCTCGTCTAGGATGGGCCACCCCCTTCTGACTTCAGGAAGCCGCTGTGGGATCAAACAGAAAACAGGAATGAAGCTGAAACACTCCGTGTGAGTGTGCGTGGGGGTGTGTGCTGTCGGAGTTACCATGCAAGCTAACAATGTTTGACAACAACAGAGGAGGAAATCTAAATGTGTGAACTCCACAAATACTGGTACATGTGACAGTACAAGTCTTTGTTTTTTTTAAGATAGAAAAACTTAAAAAGAAAAATTGTACACTTTTTTTTAAATGAACTACTTTTCTATTATTCTGAGTGTAAAAGGCTGATGGTATATAGAAAGGATAATGTGTAGAAACGCTAGCTGTAACATAGCAATCTTAGGATGAGGCGCTGTTTATGAAAGTGTTACAGCAAGTGTCAAGAAGTTTAAAAAATGCTCCCGATTTCTTTGCGCCCTTTAAAATGTTTGTTGTCTTATGTTTGCATTCTTTGCTAAGCAGTCACTGTAGATCAGTTTTGTTGTGCAATGGGGTAAAATAACCGTAAGCTGTAAGTTTTTTTGTTAATCAGGATTTCCTTATAGTCATCCTAATTAGAGTCAATAATGTGAAAACAAATCCCTGCTTCAGATTCTATGTTTCCACCAGGCATTTTGAGCTTTTTTAGGCACAGAAACACATAGGCATACTGTAAATATTAGTAAACTTGATTTCTGAACAGATTTCAAACAAATCCTTTGGAATTTACAGCAACCTCTAACCAGATCAACAGTTTTTTGATTGAACAAGGTTCATTTACTCTCCAGAGGACTGATATCGGAAGTCATGTTGTACATATTTCCTCTTGAAAATGTCTCAAATATTCTCAATTTTATAATTTATTTTATTTAGTTTAGACTCCATTCACCTAATTTTGTTTGCCTGGGACTGACTGATTGTTATTGATTAAACATTTTCTCCATCCGTCCTTCTATTGTCTTCTGCTTCACCGATGTCAGGTCGCCTGGAGGGAAACCTAAACATCCTTTTGTTTGGCTTTTCTCTCCAGCTCATTCCTTCGGGCCAGAAAGGCTACAAAGTCCCTCCAGTATAATTTGAAACTGCCCCTGGGTTTCTTCCCAGTGTCCAGAGAACCTGTAGAATGAAAACACACTGTTTGCTTGTTTGTTTGTTTGTTTAATTGCTTTGTTGTTTAGTTTTTTTGTTGTTGTTTTTTACTAATTCAGGTCAAACTGGAAAATCATTATCTACAGTGGTGAAAAGGTATCCAGCACTTTACTCTGTCAACTGAAGTGTTTTAGATAATTAAACATGGCTTACTGTGATTCTCTGTAGTCACAATTAGTCATAATTAGAAATGGCCACAACATTTCCTCTTTAGATTGGGGCACAATTTGGATTGTTAGTTTTTTTATTATTATTTTATATCCTTCTTCATGTTGTTTGACAGGTTTGAGGTTAGTTTGCAAACTCTACATTAAATAACATTAAAAAATGTTTGGTGCAAGCTGGTATATTGTTATACCAGCGTTATACAGTATGACACAACTTATATTTGAGCTGTTATTTCTCCAGGAAACAAGTGTTATGACATAACTTTGTTTTATTTCAATCAATCTATCAATTTTATTCATAAAGCACCCTCAATGCTGGAAGCACATGTGTGGGGTTGCTTTTGGGAGATTTTTTTTTCTGAACTCGGTTTGAACCGTTCATGGTTACAGCAAATTCCAGATATGTGAATCATTGCTCATTTTCTTTGCTTAATAAAATAATAATTAAAATGCATTTTGACTTGTTCTTGATTGACTCAGTGTTTCACTTTAGGTGAGATTTATCTATTTCCTTAACACAAGCCTCCTGTGCCGAGTCAAAACCAAGTAGGATGTGAGTTCAGCGGGTTGGCGGGTTGATCTTTTTGTTCTCCCCTCTCTTCGCAACTAAAGAAAACAGCAAAGTAATGCTGGGTTCCTGAGGAAGCAGCGTACGCTTCTGGGCAGTCAACGCTGATAAGACAAGCCACACGCCTTTAGTGCCAACGCCCCCACAGGCAGTCTTCGTCTTCTACGCACTCCACTTCTCCCACTGCAAGGTCCTCCTCCGTCCCTTCCAGTGTCCCTCTGTCTCTTCTTCTGCTCACAGGAGTTGAATTTTGATCTCACGGCAGCGAACCACCTTCACTCAGGATGGGCTCCAGACCCCCTGGACTGCTGCTGCTGCTTCTCTCCAGCCTCCTCCTCATCTGTAAGAATCCACTGCTGTGTTTCTTAATGGATAAAGAATAATGCATAATTTAAACGAAATCCCTGGATTCTCACTTTTCTGTTCTCCTTCCTCTCGTTTCCTTTTCACCTAACACAGTGAAGTGTGCCAGAGGAGAGTCATGTAAGTAATGCTTTTTGTGTGTTTAAAAAGTATTTTTTTGGTATTTTCCATCCATCCGACCTATTTTTATATATTAAGTTTGAGATTTCAAAAGTCTTTCACATCATCTTAAATTAAACAGAACAAAAATAACGAGAAGAACTAAATTTGTTTGCATTTTATCCTGTTAAAGCTGTTCTTAACATTTTGTTTTCTTAGTAAATGTCCTTCACACCCTCTTCCTTCCCAAAGTTCTTTGTAGCACGTCTTGGGCGTGTATTAAACAAGCAATAGCTTTCATATATAGATTTTCAAAGAAAAATAAAGAAAAAAATTATCCAACATTATTTCACTTCATTAAAGGGAGTTGTAAAATTTACAGCAGAAATTTTTTTTAGGCATGGCCTTAAAATCTTTTTCCTCACAGTCTGAAGTTAAATCAGACCAAACTTTGATTGCTTTAAGTTAGTTAGAATCACCAAATGATTTCAATTTACTACAGGCTACAATAACTAAAGAGAAAATATGTCAGCGATTAATATATTAATGTCTTCAAAATCTCTCTGAGGCATAGTTAGGCTTGCTCTTTTATCAAGTTTGTTCTGAAGTCAGGCTAATTGCCTTCAGGAAACTCAAGTTCCCTGAAAAGTATTTCAACCATATAGTTTTCAAGACATTTGTTTAGTTTGTTTGTTTTTGCTGAGCTTTTTAATGATGCTAACCTACTTATGCGAAAAGCTAGTTTTCTATCTCTAACCAATGTAAAATATTACTTCAGTAACTAAAAGTAGACTTATATTTATGTGTTAAAAAAATAGTTACCGAGACAGCTTGTTTCTGTAAAAACTCAGCTGCTGAAAAAAAGTGGATGCTGGTAGCAGCACTCCTCAGGGAGACATGGAACCAAACACTGTTTCCTTCCTTCCACTTGTTGTGCTTGTTGCATCAGTCATTCTTCCTTCTTGTTTCTGACTGTTTACCTCTACTGTTTTTTTCTTGCTTTTGTGCCTCTACGGGATCCACAGCATACATTATAGACACTGTTGGCCTCTCAATCCTGCCTAAAGACAATGTTCAGACTGGAACCCAGGTGATGATTCGTTGCGACGCACGCGTCAGTTCCAGCAACATTTCTTATCTGGAATACCTTTTCAAGTTTATGTGGGATGGAGTCGAAATCCACACAGCCAACACCACAAAAGACTCTACTTACTATGAGATCAACCCAGCCAGGGCAGTCGACTCAGGAAATTACCAGTGCCAAGTCTCTGTGAAGAACAAGCGCAAGTTCAGCAACACCAAGATGCTTGATGTCAAAGGTATGTTTACGCAACACTACACTGGGGCTGTACATTTTTGAGTTAAAGCGACACATCATCTGCATATAGTCTAATTTTATGGGTTCTGCAACTCTTATTAATTCTGTGAACATTTCTGTTTTAAGGGATTAATGCCAAAAAATAGCTAAGATAAGAAGGAGACAGCATTGGACACAGGTTCTGTATAAGTCCATCCTGGTCCAGGTTCATAATATGTGACGTCATAGTGACTATTTAGACACCATCCATCCATTAACATTACATTTTGGGTTATTTTCCAAATAAGAATGGGCAAAGCATTTTTCTTTAGATGTCAAAAGTTTGTTTGACATTCCCAATGACCTGAAGATGTAATTTTTATTAAAGGCATCTATACAAAGTATTTACTCAAGGAGGCTGAATACAAAGGCATGCCACACTTTCACAATTTTTATTGGCAAATCCTTTTGACAATCATCCATTACTTAATGTTAGTCTTTTGCTACTCTTTATGAAATTTGCTAAAGGTTTTAGTGATCAAATGTATTTTAAAAAATTTACTCTGTGTGACTTTTGCAAGGTCTGTGTGTATGTTTCAAGTGATTTTCACTGTCTCTGTGGGCTTCCTCCTTTCAGGTCTACAAACCCCCATTCTTCATCTTAATAATTCAACACCCTATGAAAGTGAGGAGTTCAAAGTCACCTGCAGTGCTCCAGACGAGAAAGGAGGTCTTACATTCAACTTTTACAAAACATTTAGAGATGGACAGCCTCAGCGGATAAAGAAGCAACATAGCACCAATAACTTTCTAGAGACCACTCTGACACTCAGCCACATAGGGGACTGCTTTCTGTCCTGTGACTATGAGATCAGTTTGGTCTCTGGTCCCACAAGCTCTAACATTAGCAATGAGAGTCAAGTGAAAGTCAAAGGTATTTATATGAAGTCGTTGATTTCCACTGGACATGAATGCTTAAAGACAAAATGAGTGTGCCTTACATTTTTAATTTATGCTTTACAGAGCTCAACATCATCCCGGACATGACTATATTGCCCAACGATATCTATGAACCAGATATAGTAGAAGTGACCTGCAAAGTACAGATTCATTTACCAGACATTGAAATATTTCTTGTAAAGGACCGGACTGTTCTCAGTAGAACCACGGGTAAAACTCTCATTCATCGATTTAGTACGAAACCGACAGACTCCGGAGAGCTTGTTTGCAAGGCAGAGTGGCGAAACATCCAAAAAGAAAACTATAAAACCATCAAAGTCAAAGGCAAGTCAAAGTGTCCTCTTTACTAAATGCCTGATGTAGCACCAGGTAAATTGTTGCTGCAACTAAACTATATACAATGACAATTTCTATGTTGTGCATGAATTTTGTTCTCTATATCCAACAGAGGTATTTTCAAAGCCCCACTTGTATTTGGAGCCCGTGGATGTGTTTGAAGGAGAACGATTCAGACTTAATTGTTCAGTCAAGGTTTTTTTTCCTGAGATGATTGATAAAACTTTGAAATACCGCCTCTACAAAGATGGCACCGAATTGATCAGTTCAGCCACATATATTGCTGTTGCACACCCTAATCATAATGGAAACTACGCCTGTAAAGTTGAGGGGACTCGTATTTCAACCCCTTTTCATAAGGAGAGTGAAGCAGTTATTGTTAAAGCTAAAGGTAAGTCCTCTGATGAATGCAGTTTTAATCAATTCAACAATTCTCACTTACTAACCACATTTACCAGAGATCAAAGTGCAGATTAAAGCCCTTTAGATGTCCCAAATTATTGACAGATTTAAATTTAAAGTAAAGGTTTTAATTTTAACTAAATTTTTCTTTAACATTAAAATTTTGGAGTGGCCCATCCAGAGGGCTGACTTTAATCCGATAGAGAATCTGTGAAGGCAGCTAAAGATTATGGTGAAGAAAAGATTGGAACGACTTAGAGTTTATTACCAAACATAAATTGTCAAAGTACCAAGTGAAAATTTACAAAAAGCTGGTCAGCAATTGTTAAGGTATTGAATGATTTAATTCTAGTCAAGGTTTTGTCTTCTTATATCTGGAAAGATAGAGATAATTCTAGTCGCACTTTTTTTAAATGAAAATAAAATAAATAAAAGCAGATAAATTATTTCTTTCAGAACCAGGTTGCTTATTCATAGTTTTAATTTGAGGAAAGTATTTCTCATTTCAACAAAACAAACTTTTTGACTGAGTAAAAATTATCTTATTTCTAGATTTGCCAGCCAGCATATTAATCTAAACTATAACATCTCTAAATTTAACATTACAGGACCAAAACAGTTGGAACCAGATTTTGTACTTATCTAGTGAAACTTGGATGGTCTATAAATTCAATATACAACAGGCTGATATATTTCAGTATATTAGTGTGTTGTGATGAGTATGAATTACCGCTAATGAAAACCCCAAATTCGGTCTATTAGATTTTCTGCTTGGTCTATTTCTGTTGTACTTGCAGCACAATCAAGCAGATTGGGTTTATGGTCATACAATAGACAGGAATTAGTACTACTGCCAGTGTGAGCATGTACCAAGTCCTTCTGGAAAGCAAAATCAGCATCTCCATAAACCTGTCAGCACAAGAAGAAGACACAAAGTGCTTTAAAGTTTTCTGGTTGTCCAGACTTTGAACTTGATAAAGCACAGTGGAACAAAACCAGGCGATGAGATGACTCCCCAAATCATGACTGACTGTTGAAACAAAAACTGAACCTCAAGCAATTTGGATTGTGTCCTTTTCCAATCTTCCTCCTAACTTTTTTTTTTCCTCCGAAGAGTTTTTAGCGGCGCTAGTGGCTCGCATTTTTTGACAGTAGACTGACAAGAAGGAGCTTCCTCCTAACTTTTGGGATCAATGAGCAATAGCCCTGTCCCTTTTCTTGTTTTTAACACACTTTTGACTGTGTTCAGGAGCTGCTTAACAAAAGTAATATAGCAATTGTAGCTCAGGTCCAATTGCTGACTCCAGTTCATGTCCACTAAATCTCCATCAAACTGCTGGATGGACTCAACTGAGTTATTGTATGAAACAAAACAGCTCAGGCTTTAATCTATTAAACTGATCATGTATTTTGGCCACTGCCAGATAAATAGTGCAAACAAAGTTTTAATGAACTGTCTTTCATTCTTTCCTTTGTCTTGTTGTTCTTCCCAGTCCCTGTTTCAGATCCTGTGCTGAGTGTGATCGGGGGCAAAATCTTTTTAGGCAAGCGATTTCAACTGATCTGTCACAGTCACACAGGCACTTTTCCCATCAAATACACCCTTTTTACACCTAATGAGAGGAAGATGAGCAGGGAGGTGAGCAGATCTGAGGACCGGGCTACCTTTGACATACCTCCAATTTACAAGATCTCCGATTTAAAAACACTTCTATGCCAGGCAAGTAATAATCCACATACACCTTCCAAAACAGCTTCAGGGCAGCATCTACTGAAGTCAACCAACATTATTGGTAAGTTGTATGCAGTAACATTATAAATGTTGCTTTTTCAAAGTGTTCTTAGAACATGTGTGTTTCTAACACATGTTCTGTTGCTCAGAGCCCATCTCAAAACCAGAGCTGACCATTCATCCCAGCCAGGACATCACTGAGGGGCAAAGTATAAAACTCGTCTGCTCTGTACAGACAGGCAGTCGACCCATCAACTTCACATGGTTCCACCAAGAGTCCAATGGAGCGCTGGCTTCCCTCTCAACCAATAAGCTAGAAGAATACCACAACATATCTAACGCCAATAAAAGTCACTCTGGGAAATACTACTGCACGAGCACAAACCCAGCTAATGAATCCAAATGGAGTGAATCTGTCACAATCGAAGGTGGGTTACAACAAGTTAGCACGGTGTGCAAATTCATGTAATTATGAGTAAAGTGTCTTTCAGTAATTGATTATGGAAAAAAATGTCTTCCACAGTGAAAATGGCAGGGTGGAAGAAAGCACTTATCATTGTCTTCTGCTTCGTACTTCTCCTCATCCTCTTCCTTGTGATTGCCTTAAAAACACGGCTTTTTCATTTTAAGAGGAAAAGAATGGCTAACTTGTCAGTGTAAGTGGTATTTGCTCATGGACTTATTCAAAGATCACATCTCTAAAAGGGCATACTTCATTATTTCTACATTTATTTGTGGACTTTTGACTCTCAATAGTTAGAATTTATGTTTCCATGTCCAAAATTGAGAACTGTGTAAGAAAGTCTTAAAAGAATGAAACCATGCAGGTACAAGGCAAGTAAAAATACAACCGAGAAATGTTATATAAGGAACACCTAGTTCAGATATCAATCTGTTACACCTTGGAAAAGAAAAGTACGGTAATGTGAAAAAGTAAAAAAAGTAAAAAGTTATTGTGCTCACACTACCATTGTTTATGTTCCAATGAGAAGGGGCATAACTTTGACTCTATTCATTTTAGAAAGGACTTCTTCATCAGTTTTCTGTTTAAAACAGCTTCAGTTAACACCTTGTCATTAATAAATGGTAGTGCGCTTACTGTTACAAGATGCCCTTCCTCCAAAATGTGACAGAGAAGTGTGTCACAGTGCTTATCTGCTTTTATTCATGTTTGCACTAAAGATTTGAACGTTTTGTTCCACTAAGCTATGATAAAATATGCTCGCTAAGGTCATTACATGTCTAAAACGCCCTCTGTTCATTGTGCTTTGTCTCAACCCAACCCCAGGAAGTCAGTCAGCACCAAAGTAGAGCGACTGAGTCTCACACAAGCTGAGGTCATTGATGCAAATGGTAACATTGGTCATCCATCAAAGCAATGCAATGGAATGCAGTATACTGGAGTGATAAGAAGGTTTTATTAATTAACACTGCTTATGTTTTTGTCTACGCTGTGCAGCCACCCCAACCATGATGGGAAAAAGTGTATGGAGTGACCAGGTCTCAGGTTCTGGTGGGTATGGTGCGTCAACGGCTGTCATCTAAACATGGAATTGAGAATGCTATTTTAGAGAAAATTAACTTTAACCAAACTGTGTTGCAGAGTCGGATGACCAGAACGGCAGCATGTTACCAGAAAAAAAGGCTGAACCTGAATATACTGAGGTTCAAATAAAAGATGCAGACCCAACCAAAGGTGAGAGATTGCATCCATGCTAGAAGAAAAACACAGACGTAAATTTATACAGCAATATTCTTTTAAAAGTCTAATATTTTGTTTCATGTTAGCTCCAGTGAAGCAGGCCACAGACAACATCTACAGCGAAGTCCGCAACTCCCAGCAAGGTATGACAGTCATCGCTCGCTTTAGAGAAATCCTTCTTAGCAAATCAGTGAGCAGAAAAATGGTTGACATTAGGGGGAGAGAAAAAAAAAACAGGAAACAGGATCAACCGAGACTCTGGACATTTCATTGTTAGTGAAAGAATGACCCATTAAAAACAGTAGGCTCAGCCTCCAGGTGGCCACTTCCTGCTTTCGTCAGAGAGAACTTCCTGTTCAAGCAATGCACACAAACAGTTTGCCACTCATTCAAACTTAGTGACCAACCGTTTAATTGTTCGATGCCAAGGAGACTACTGCTGGCCATTGTCTAGTAATGGGGTTGCTTTGCTGAATCCGTGTCTTTTGCTTAAATTAAAGCGGAAACACTATTTCTGTACACCATAAAACCTGCCTGTGTTTGAAAGCTGTGTAAGTGGCGACAATGCATTTTAAATCATCCTGAGAAGCTCCTTGTTTCCTGGAACCAATGCGCTGTTTGTGGAAATTATGATTACTTAGTAAGTCTTCCTCCATATCCTTCTGCTTCTGTTTCCTGAGAATGTCCTTTGGCTTTGTTTTGCAGGTGTCCCAGAGGTGCCTGATGCTGTAAGTGACATTTGGTACTAGGCATGCATGCACACCCAAACACATGCATGAAGTTTTTGTTTTTTTGTTTTGATCCAGAGTCTTTGCAGTAATTATCAGCTAGACAATCTGAGAGAAAGAAAAGTTATTAAACAAAATTTTCAGATGACAGATTGGTGGTCTTGCGAAGTGTAGAAAGATGAGGCTGTGATAAATCATGTCTAAACTTTACTCACATTTTGTTTGTGACAATGTATTCTTCACAAATAAGCTGAAAAAGAAACACGTGTTACAAAGGAACCCCCCCCCCCAAAAAAAAAGCTGTAATAACCTGGCTGTGTGAGTATTTATGCCCTTAAATTAATACTTCGTTGAATCATCTTCTGATAATGTTTTCGCATTCAGCATTCTCTTGTCAATTGTCTCTTTCGGGTGACTCAACGCATTTTCTGTCAGATTTAGTTTTGGACTCTGGCTATGCCACTCCCAAACTTTACTTTTCCTCTGCTGAAACTATTCATTTATTGATCCATGGACTCAAAGTGAAGCTGAGAAATATAACCCTTCCTTCACATTTCTAGATAAGGCCCAGAATGTTTGGACCCAAAACTACCTTGTGGTTAGAACAGTTTACAGTTTTCAACCTTGACAAAAGTCCTAGTTCCATCAGAAGACCCAGAGCATTAACCTGCCACCACCATGCTTCATAGTAGCCGTGGTGTTGTTCGGCATTGGAATCAGCCTTTTGGGTGCCTCTAAAGCTCAATCTGTCTTGTCTTTTTATCAGTAATGGAGAAATGTCCAGTTTCATCAACATTATAAGGCGTCAGATGAACTTAAATTCAGATTAATCAGAATCTCTGTAACTGATGACAGATGCGAAGCCAAGACGAAATTATTTTTGCATTTTTTAAAATTCTAATATTTTTCTCTTCAACAGGTTGTTTTTGAATGAAAAACACCAGTTATAGATCTGTCAAATTTAGTGTTAAGTAGTTATTTATACCACAAAAACAGAATTTTAACAAAGGTTCATAAATTTTTGAAAGCCAGTGTTTGTTTTTATAATTTATGTCTTCTTTCAGTTCTCTGGCGTTTAATTGGATATATTTTACTTCACTAACAGTGATATGTAATTTAAACTTCTGATTGCCACAAAAGCCAAAGCATGCTCCTTTGTTTAACGCTGGTATATGCATTGTTTCTCACATTTCCGTAAGCTCATTTCCTCCAAGCTTATCTTTACATTCCTCTTTTCAAAGTCTTTTCTCGGCTAAAAGAGTTCAGAAGAGTTACAGGACAAAAAAATTCAGCATTTGGGACTTTTTTCTTTCATCTTTCCATAAAATTCATCTTGCTATTGCTTCTGCCTTACAGTCTTCTAATCCTTAGCTATGTTTTGCAAGGAATATAACAATTTTCATCTGTTATTAATATTTAGTTCTTTGTTGACTTGTTTCTTAAAGATTTGTTTAAGAATCTTTAACTCTGAGATTTCTTTTATTTTCACTCTTCTTAATCTGAGTGTTGCATTTCAACAGAAACCAGTGGAATATGCACAGCTGAATCATGACGGAAATCACCAACCTGACAACAGTCAGGTCGTCGATCAGAGCCTGAAGACTGAAAACATAACTGATTCTGAAAATAACACTAATGTTCACACTGGTGACCCGGAGGAAGGAACCTGTGACCCTGCGCCTGACTGTTGATGATCCAACAAACATATTTGTTCCTCTTTTCACCCTTCATGTTATTGCAGCTGATGGTTTTTTTGTAACCAGAAGAAGCTGAAACCTTTTACATTGCACAATCATGTTCTTGTATTATTGCTGAATTTTGTTAAAAGGTTCCTCTTTTTGATCACATGAATAAAATGTTTTGCTATTAAGTCTCATGTTCTGTTTTTAGTCAGGGAGAAACATCAAGTGTCTCTTTAAACCACAAAAACTAAAACTTAAAAGAGACTATTAAGGGGAGGGCTTTGAAAATGTATTCATCGCTCACATTTTCTACCATTTTAGATTTTCTTTCATATGCCAAATGCTTCAGATCATCCAAATATGTAATATCAGCAGTGGATAACTTGTTGTTTTAAAATGGTAATTTTATTTCTTAAGAAAAGCTATCCAGACTACAGCCTAAAACCTGAAACCTGGTTTCCTGTTTCCTTTGTGGCAACAACAGCCGTCAAGCATTTGTGATGCTGATCATGAACCTCACACATGATCGTCATCGTCATGCAAAGGAATCAGTGTTTTTTGATTTTCTTAAGGCATAAAACAAAAAGGTGGGAAAAAAGATTTGTTAAAAAAAAAAAAAAAACGTTTTTCTAGGATATTTTTTCTAATTGATGAATTATAATTTTCTCCGAATGCAATGCTGTTATTTGGAAAATACATCAGTAGTAGTTTTTAGGGGTTAGTTGTCACAATTTCTTTTTTTTTTTTACCTACTGTAGAGGAAGTCCCTCCTTCCTCTACAGTAGAAGGAGGGACTGGGTTGTTCAGCATGCTTTTTTGTCTGTGTGCTATATTAGATTTAACAATTTTTTTATTTTTTTGCAGTGGATGGCTAGTGATGTTGGTTTCTGAAAACCTGCCCATGTTGTATGCCAAATGTAACGGGACACGCAGTATTTTTTTAATTAGGTCTCTGGGATCAACAAAATGTTTTTAGGAAACATGAAAAGAGATGGGCCTTTGTGTTTATTTTGATCAGCTGCTGATTTGGCCTTGAACCTTTCTAATGAAGCCTCTTTCTTACTGTTGAATCCTGAGCCTACTGAGGCCTGCATTGATTTAGGTGTCGTTTCAGAATGTTTTCTTACTTTCTCGAGTCTTTGGAGAAATTTGGGTGGTCAACTACTTTCAGGATTTTCTCCATTTGTTGTGTGATGGCACTTACTGTGGTTTTAGATTGATAAATATCAACAAATGTAATTCTCATCTGCTCTTAAATTTCCTTAGATGAGTTTGCATGATGTGTTGTTTACCCTACTTCTTGTTGTAAGACAGGTTCTATTTAAAGGGGCTCTTGATTCTACAGTTCAGGCAGATATTATGTTTGGGTGTGGCTGGTTAGATTGAATAAAAATGTGACTGATTACCAGTTAATTCATAACTTAATGCGGAGGGCAAATGTAGTTTTACACAGAGCCACTTTAAGTTTGACAAATTTATTTCACTTAATAAAAGAAATTATAATTTGAAAACTGCCTTTATATTCACTTCTGTCATCATTGTCTGATACTGAAATTTATTTGATGATCTGAAACACAGGAAAACAGAAGAAACCTTGACTGAGATTCTGCAATGATCATTCACACCACTAGAGGGCATACTAGAGGCAGTTCTAGAGTGGAAACTATCTTCTGGCTGTGATCATTTTTAATATAATTAAAAATCTGTCACTACAACCACTTTATCAGGGGATCAGTTTCATTTTCCATTATCTAAGCATAAACTAAATGACATTACACTCATTCGGGTCAAAGCCAACAAGATTCAGGTCAATCCCACTGAATCAGAAGATCCTATGAGGACTTCTGTCAGAATTTAAAGGCTAAAATGTAGTTAGGTAGAATTATAATTGTGATACCTAGAAAGAAAACGCCTATCCCAAAAGATTTGTTAGTACCATGATGTAGCAAAGTATTCAAAATTAACTGTATATGTTGCTAAATGTGGTGATTAGATAAACGCTGTTCCTTCTAGAAAAGGAAAACCAAGGATGAGTTAGTTTGCTCTCATCTATTGACCATCACTAAAAAACCAATTTAGGAAGACATTAGACAGAGCTCAAAGACCTAACAGAATGTAACTTTGGTGTTGTCTTAGAACCTCATTTTAGCAATAATCTATGGTACATTTCACCTTTTTGTGATCCATTTCTCTATTGAGTATTTAAGGATTTTTCCTGTTTGCAATTTTACTAACAGTTTAATAATTTTAAAATACAAAACTGCAGTAGTCATAAGCCTGGCTGTACATGGACTAGCAGAGCATATGTACTCCTCATTTAAGTCACTGCATCATAGCTTACAATTATTTTCACCAGGTTTATTTGGATAACTTCTTTCCCTTAACAATTAAAATCATCTTACATTTTCTGCCCTTTGCATTTATGCACACTATCTTTGCCTATAGTTTTAGGATTATCTAAGTCTTTAAACTAGTAAGGAAGCAAATACTTTTCTGGATAATAAAACTTCCTTTACGGCGTAAAATAGCATTAATAGTTTTGTTTATCTCTTTGAAGTACATTAGACCTTTCAAACAAGCTTAAAGACTTTTGTTAGTTCTCACTAAGTGCTGCAGAGCATCTGGATCATGGGAATCTCCTTTTTGACAGGAAGCTCTTGCAGAGTCTCAACAACAGATCAAATGTCTGTGAAAATCTGAAACACTCTACATCGGTGTAAACAAGGGCACTTCCACTAACTCACAAGCTGCAGTGACGTGTTCATTAGCATGTGTTATGATCTGTATAGAAGAGAGTTCACCTCTCTTTCAAAATGTGGATTTATTCGAATTACAGCAGTTCAAAGACTTGCCAGGTTTGTACTCTTCCTTGATCTCAGAACTTTATTTACCGAATGTGAACTGGCTTAATGAATCCATGCGTATGTGGTAACAGAGAGTTTTACAATATTTTTTGAGTGTGTACCATCCCCTCAAACGGCTAGTCCACGCAATGATAAGTGTCCTTCTTGGCTGTATGGCGTCCACACAGGTGCCAGAATGAAAACACACACATGTAATAAAGACATAACTGTACCTCATTCCACTCATTTTTTATTCGTCACATTACTTAGTCAGAAGACTGGACTTGACAGCAGGGAACAGTATATTCTGAACTTCAGGTGCACAGTAATTGATACTGTGTTATGTAGGCGCATGAGTGCTACAGTACCATTAGAAAGCTGCTGGAGTGAAATTAAACTTCAGGAAGAGAGTTTGCATTGGTGGATTAACGTACTAATGATGCAAAACACATAATTAGCTGTGCTTGGAGGTATTGACTTGGGAGTGTTTGCTGTACCACTCCGGGTCAATCCAGACACTGTACACTCTCCCCAAGTATGGCTCCTGGTATGGTCTGGAAATGATGGATCTGGTACTGTTGTGTACCGTAGTTATAATACATGAGGTCAGGTGTTCTGGCAGGTTTTACTATACAAGGCATGACCCAGAGCCCAGCAATACTTTTCACATGATTGCCAAAGTGTATCATGTCAAAAAGTATGATTTAAAAGCAAAGGTGGCTTGACTTTGCTTACATATGTCAGGGTTAGATAAATTCATCTAAGAGTCAGAGTAAAGTTCTCTGCTCACCCTCCTTCACTGTCGCACGTACTCTGTCTCTGTCACAACCATGTAATCAGATCCAGCCCCTTCTGGATCTGGAGCACCACTCTTCAACTTTCATTGGCTGTTGTGCTAAAATTAGCATAATGGCCGCTGGGAAATGCATTCTGGGAATAAATTGCCTTCAGCTTTGGCCTTATAGAGCTGGTGCCTTTCCTGATTTTCAGTTGCAGCGGTGAGGTCATCAATGCCTCGCTTCGGCAATTGAATATTTACAGCCATTTGCGCACAGCCACAGTGCGCAAATGCCACAGTGGCTAAATCATGTCCAGCATATGCTGGACATGATTTAGCCACATGGTTGCACCAGTTACGTAACAGAACGTGATTGAGCACATGTTTCACTCACACCTTTAAGGGAAGCAGATGATAGAGCAAATCTTTTGTTAGAAGAAACGCATTTATAAATCTGTCCTAATAAACACAAACAATGCAAAGAAAGAATTCTGAAGATAAATCATTTAAAGTTTTTTTTTTGTTTGTTTGTTTTTTTCTTCTACATAAGACTGCAATCACACTGTTTCTTATCTTACCATGTATGTATGCTGGTGTACCAAAAGAATTTCAAGACTTCAGGAAATTAAACGTATTTTGTTGAACATCAAGTCATGTCATGTCTACGAAGTATCTGTCTCATTCATACGAGACAGATATGGTTAAATTCAATAAATTAAAACACATATTCAGATTGGGCCTGATTGTCAGATTACAAGTACTTTTTGAAAATAACACCCTTAAAGCAGATTTTAAACATGATTTTCATTAAACCCATGTTTCTGTGCTACAGGTGTGTCGTTTTACTGGTCTGATGTGATGTTCAAATTTGAAATGTCAGGTTTTCATTACCTGTATGTGGAAAACCATCTCAATTAACAGAAATAAAAGCTCTCAAACATCTGTCTTTCAAACATCTGTCTGGGTGTAATTAATGTTTCACTTAATGATAAAGTTACTGAAATAAGTTAGCTTTTCAGTAATGAGTCTGTATTCCATCTATATTGGGATGGAGGATACAAATTTTACAAGGGATGAAGCAACTTAGATTCTGCAATTTTTTGGCCCCTCTTTCTGGCACTTCTCCGCTCAAAGCACCTTTACTCCAGAGCCACATCCAGAAATTCACACATTGGTAGACATCACAGGCTAAAGTGCCTTGTCTGAAGCCACATCGGTACATGGAAGTTGGTCTCAAACCTACAACTTTCTGATTACAACACAGCGACTTTTCCCACTGAGCTGCAGTCGCTCCAGTAATGAGATGTAACAAAATAGGTCCGACTCCCTTGACATGCCAGCAACTCCAAGCATTCACCACACCAAGATCAGTTTTCATTAGTTCATACAGAGCGTCTGCACAGTCTAGCATGTGTCAGTTCCTTCCAGTGACATTTGTGTGTCATTTATATATGGTGCCTATGTAAGGTGTGTAAAATACAATATGGAGAACACAAAAATGTTCTGCTGGAGAATTATTTACCTTAAGTCCATGCATCTTGTTGAAGCACAAGTGGATATACAACATTATGACAAGGCGGGTACTGTTTTGGCTGTATATAGCTGCTAAAAAAAATTAACTAATAAGTTAGTAATCCAAATAATCAAGAATTATAGCACTAATCAGAACAATTGATACCATTTTTGCTGCTTATCTTCACTAGATAAGTTGCATAAACTGGCAGAATAAATAAAAAACTAAATTGATCTTTTTGTTTTGTTTGGTGCACAACTGAGTAGAGAGACATAAAAAGAAATAAAGCCATAATTTGTGCTGGAAAGCTTTTTCTGAGGTGGACTCAGGTGAAGTATGAATTATAGCCACTCATACAACATGCACATATTCAAGGCACTGTCTGCTTTGAACTGGGTGCATAATCTATATTTATGAAAGAGATCAAATTTATATTATATTTTGCTGCAGGCAACAAAGCAGTCTAGGTCATTCAGTTGTGTGACAGAATTGCCCTTCATTTGATATGTAAAGGAGACATTACGTCAGTCCACCTGTTTGATGTCCTCGATCTTTAATTGTTTAAGCCTCGATGAATCCTGAAAATTAATTCTCACAACCTTGTTCCGACCAGGTTGAACAGGAGAGAGAAGTTCAGCGGACACATGGCAACTTTATTACTGAAACACCCATTGTGCAACAACAGATTAAAATATTAGGAACACTGATGCAAACTTTTAACCTCTGTTCTCCTTTTCCACGGATGAGGACTCCAGCTAAAGCAACCCTATATCCGCACAATCAGCCGCTCCAAGTGCCTCTGGTCTCATTGTACCCAGGACAGCTGCAGCTTTGTGTATGAAGAGCTTTGCACCCCCTCTCATGGGACAATTTATTCACAGTTGTACTGCGAGCGATTTCATTTTGGATGACACAGGTCACTGGAAAATATAAGGAGTGTGCAGAAAGCAAAATTCAGCTCAAATCCAGTGTACAGAAATCTGCAGCAGGTTAAAAATGTATTTTTAAAAAATCTGTAAAGGCTTATGCCTACATGCAGATGAACTGACCAAGATTATAAAGTCATCAAAAGGTGTCTGTTAATAGCAGGCAGAGCGTAATTTACCATCAGACAAAAATAATCTAACTAAATGCAAAAAGCAACTTTTTGCTTTGCTTGGTGCTTTACCAAATTTTGGGAGAAAAAACCATATCTGTCTGAAAACCAATAGCAACAGTAAGCAAAAAGCAATATATTCTGCCACGATCCATCCATCCAGAACCAGTCAGAACCCTGGAGAACCCTCCATCTGGTGACATCTTTACGGTGACATCTTTAATCAATGTCCAAACCACTTCAACTAACCTATTTTCATGCGAGGAAGCAGCAGCTTGGATGACAGAGTTTTTCAATGGCTCATTTGAGCCATTTGTTCTTTTGATCAACTCCAGGTGAGTGTCAGAAGGTAGACAGCCTGGTAAAATGAGAGCTTTGCATTTTGACTCAGTAGTTTTAATTTCTAGGAAAATGTTACAATCAGCGGGGAAAAAATTTACTTTTGGAAGCTAAAATAAGAACCTAATCCGCGAATTCTGCTGTAGACTCAGACAGAAATAAAACTGAGGCTGCCAGGAATCTGGTCATGAGTTCAACAGAAGATCTCTAGCAAATACCTAGAAATCACATTTGATATGCTGTAATCTAAACCACCAACAAAGTAGTAGCCAGAGATTTTTTATTTTTTTTTTATAGGAGGCTGTTGTGTTTCGCTTTGAATTTCCCATAATGGAATCACCTCTATTGAAGCACACATCACGGTGTCCCCTCTTTCCCACTAACCCACATGGGATTACTGCTTCCAGATTTAGATGCCAACTCCCTTATTTCTGCCAACTGCGCGTGCCGTAACCTGAAACTTGTCGACCTGAGAGAGTGTCCTCCAGTGGGCCATTCAGGTCCAGACTCAGACTAATCCCCGCTGTGCTTATAGCAGTCCAGGTGTGCTTGTGTGTTGACTGATCGGAGCCACAGCACTGGTTCGGACATTACATGTAACTAGAAAAGCAGAGAGGTTTTAGAGAAGTCTATGGTAATGCATTAAATGGGAGCGGGGGGTGGTCTTTCTTGCAAGATCTATCAGTTTAAGATGGAAAATACAAGAGCTGTCCCATTGCCTTATAACATATATATATATATATATATATATATAATCATTGAGCAAGAAGCCACACTGACCTTTGAAAGCACAGACTGGATTTCTCACAGCTCATATTTTTAGAAGTTAAAGTCCCAACCAACCTGCCTCTTAAAGAATCTATAGCTGGATTTGCTGCAGATAGATTAACTTTACTAAAGGACCATTGTTACAAAATTTGTTTCATCTTTGGCTCTTCCTCCATTCTCTCTGTCCTTCTTCTCTGCCTGAAAGACAAGTTTGAATATTTAGAATGTGGCTATTTTATTCAAGGACATACAACTTGTACAACTTTTTCTTTTGAAACTGTAATCTGTAGCTTGTAATAATTTGTATGTCCAAATTGAATAAATACTTTAAAAAATTGCAAAACAAAGGGTTTCACAAGGCAACCAGAATGCAATCAAAACTGAGGAAGAACTCCAAACTCAGGAATTGATGCATAGCACAGTGACCACGCAAGAGACAAGCAGCAAAAAAAAAAGTCTTTGGTTTAAATTTGAGTTCATAAAGTGAAGGTTTAGAAGGTGTTTTATCCAGTGAGCAAAAGGAAGGCCACAAAAAAAGCTATAAAAAAAATTCTGCAATTAAGTCAAAGGGAAATGACTGCTTGTCAAAAAATTGTTGTTCAAAACATCAAATTCACAGTATCATTGAAGTTAGTTTTTAATCATTTCTGCTCTGTGCTCTACTGCTCGCGGGTGTCGGCAGCACTCTCATTTTTTCCAAACAACTTTCCACCACAATACTTTAAATTAGCAAAGGCATCCAGTGGTTTTGCAGCTCTCACTTTTCTCCACATAAATGTTTCTTGTTTCATTTAAAGGTTTAACTAGAGTAATATAAATGTTAAATAGATATTTTAAGACCACAGTGTAAGAAACTAGTTCCAAATTAAAATTTTGTTTTTCCCTGAAAAGGTCACTTCAACCGAGCATTTTCTTACATCTGTAACTTTTTGCTTGCAAACAACACCTACTACCACCTAGGGTCTGGCAATGATTAATTTAATATGTGAAGACGTGTTTTACAGCCTCTCACAGGCTTCAAGACAGAGCTGGTACCATTTAGATATGGTTGCGCTTTCCTTTTTTATAGACTTATTTCATAAAAAACTCTCTGCTTTAAATACAGTGAAAAACTCTACTGTTAATTATTCATGTTTAATTTCCTTTTTTATTTTTATTTTTTGCATTTTTAAGTTTAAAATATCATTTGACCTTGAATGTTTTTGTTTGTTTGTTTTTTTAAAGGACAGAGGGTAGTTTAGTTGTTGCCATTTGTATCAACTATCACTTCACCAATTACATTATTTGCTCTATGGCTTTTTAATCTGCCTGCATTAGAATGCATTTTTATTTTATACTTGAGGTAAAAATTGTTATGGAGGATCAGAGCACAACATATTACTAACAATGTTAGCTTAGTATGTCAGAATATATATGAAACCGCTTAATCTGCCAAAGACAAGGGTTGACATGCGGGCTTCCATGGACTAATCATAAAACTTACAACAAACAAGTTAAATAAGGAAGGTATGAAACATGCATATCGAACATTGTTGCCTCAGTGGTGTGTGTTCGCTTGCGTATGACTGGCTGCTTTCCCGCCCCTGTTTTTGAAACGTTGTGTGCACAATGACCCCGTTGAAGGCAAGAAGCCAAAATACCTTCTTTTAATAACTGGGCCTATACAAAGGGCTCAGAAACAAATATTAATGTAGTCAATAAAAACTGGTGCCAGTATGTGAAGGAGACATTGTGGGGATTTGAGTTTTTCTGTGTGTTTATTTTAGGTTTCTGTGTCTTTTGAGTCTCTGTGTTGTCCTGGCTACCCCTTGATTGTTCCCAGGTGTGTCTCGTTCCCTGATTACCCCCCTGTGTATTTATACCCACCTGTGTTTCTTGTTCCCTGTCAGGTCCTTGTCTATTCTGTTTGTTGTCTTCAAGTTGAGTCCAATTACTTGAAGACTGTAGGAGTTGTTGCCTCTGCTCACCTGTGCTGTCTGGATTGTTGAGATTTTCATCATTAAATCATCATTTCCTTCACTTCAACCTGGGCCTACAGCTTTTCTCCTCACCATCTACACCCCACTTCATGACAGACATGTTTGATATTTGAATTTTAGTCACTCTGCTTGTTATCTAACTTTGTCAGATTGGCAATTTGACAAACCATAACGCTGGCTCTAAAGGACAACATGGTCAGACGGGGGTGTAGTCTGACTCTATGTTTAGCTAGAAGCAGCAACGTGTGAGACTTTCACTCTGGTATGAGGCAAACAAACATTCCCGACAAGCAGAAGTTCGCATTTCTTTTGCAAATTTTCTAATGCAAAGAAAACAAGTTGATGATCATTTAGAAACAATACTGATGTTTTAACTCAGAAAGAGTTCAGAAATCAATGGTGAAATAACCATGAGGTTTTCAATGTGGTTCAGTGCAGTGGCCTCTTCATTTTTTCCACAGAGGTAGTACTTTCTAAAATACTAAGTACTAAAATATACACTTGATGTTAAAAGTCTGCACAGCCCTACTAAAATGACAGGTTTTTTTATCTAAAAATGAGAGACCGATTTAAATGGCTTCAGAAGTTCTTCTAACTTTGTGTCATAATTTTTGTAATCAACAAAAAAACAGCATATCTATTAAAAAGAGAAGCAGATAATGAAGCATCTGCTTTCACATGAATGTATGCCCTGGAACTAATATAAACTAATACTTTTCTTTAATTTCTGCACTTAATATCAATTCTAGCATTTAGTTTTCTAGGGTACCTACCAGCCATCAGTGATAGAAAATGATCATAGATGTTAATACAGCTCAACTGTCCTAGTAGTTTTCACACTTGCAGTGTAAAGATTGGAGCACTTTGCACATTTTACATGCAGTATGAGGACAACTTATTTTTCTTCCATTGTTAAAAGGACAGATTTACAAATTAAATTGTGCGGTACTAAGCTATACACAAATTCATTGCGGCAGTACACCACAGGAAAGCAAATACAATTTTTACTGCAACCCTAAAACCTCTCCCCTGATCTCTAACAATAATTTCCCACCATGCTACATTCAAATTCACCCAAGTCCTCTTTCTTTCTAATTTTGATGCCTGGATTGAACTTCATGTTGTTTACTGGTCAAATAGTTACAAACATAAAATGTCCTCAGAATATTGTTACAAGTTGTCCAAGTCACGTCAGTGATACCTAAACCACAGTGTGAGAAGATGTAAAACATGTCTTGTTTCTTGACCTCAGGTCACTGCGTGTGACCATATCAAACAACATGTCACTTTTAGATCATGTGCTGTTGTTGTTTACTCCTGTACAGCTGTCCAATCTGTTTTTTATCATTCTGTTCGTCTGTTTATCATGCATAAACAAAATAAGTCAGTACTACTCCCTGCATAGTGTAGCAGACGTTAATTGTAGTTGTTTATATCAGCACTCTGCATCTGTTTGGCACAGGAAAAACTAAGTAAACTTTGTGGCTGTCAACATTTTTATGACCTAGGGGTGGTTACAGTGTCGGTGGGCATGTTCCAAAGTGGGTGGAGGCTGCCATGGGTCACTCATTTCTAAGCTGAAGTCATTGGATTTTAAGCCCTAAAATAGCACTACAGAGCATATATAGGGATGCAGCTCCAGTTGCTCCAGTAGACCACAGTTCTGTTCAAGAGTCTGCATACTGTTTGACAAATTCTGATTGAAGGAGGCGAAATGAACCGTCGACTAGAGGACATAAACGGCTAAAAAAAGAAGAAGAATACAGACTTTGAAGATTTGAAAACTGTTGGTATTATTTATTAGGGGGAAAAAAGGACGCATCGTAAAAGGATACCGTTAATTCCTTGGATTGTTCTGCCTTCTGGGATTTCCTATTTCCCTCCTTTTGATCTAGAAAGGAGGTGCGACATCTGCAAAAATGAAGTACAACTACCCAACACCGGTGTCCACCTACACACGAAGTTCACAGTACACACCAGTGTACCACTCACCTTCCTACATCAGCCACTCGCATTACACGCCGACATCCACGTATGCCGCTGTATCAAAGTACACCCCAACGACACAGAGTAGCACTTATTACTCCCCATCACCTTACACATCCACCTACAAAGCTGCATCAACATACGTTCCTTCATACAGCAAGGTTTCAAGGTATACCTCAACACGTCGCACTCAAGCAAAGGAAAGCCCTGCACCTGTAATACCTGTTGCACCTGCAAAGAGGACTGTGCACTTCCCCAATGACATCATCTTCCAGGACATCGTCAGGCGAGGGGATGTGGAGCAAATCGGACGCTTCATGAGAGCAAGGAAGGTCCGCGTGGACACACTGTTCCACTCTGGTGAGCAAAGTCTTTTTCTATTCCCCTGGCAGGTGCTCATCTACTGCTCTGGTCTTGGAAATGATATTTATTAGCAGAAGATCGACGTGTATATCTAAATGCATGGGATTGATTTTTGCATATGTGCAGGTATGGCTGCTCTGCACGAAGCCGTGCTAACGGGAAACCTGGAGGTGGTGAAGCTCCTGATTAAATACGGCGCTGATGTCCACCAGAGAGACGAGGACGGCTGGACACCACTGCACATGGCCTGCAGTGATGGCTACCCAGAAATTGCCAGGTAGTTTCCTTATATTCCCATGTGCAAAAATTAAATCTTGCTAAGATGAAATTCTTCCGAGGCGAGAAACTCATTGCTTATTTCTGCTTTTGCACAGAATTTACAGAAACAAGGCCACAGATAGCTACTCAAATCTATAAATGCATTTAGAAAGATTGCAAAAATCTTTGTTTGAATTTTGCAACACTATTTTTCTGCTCTTTTTAGGTATCTCCTGTCAATGGGAGCAAGCACAGAAGCGGAGAATGAAAGCGGAGAAAAGCCTGCAGACCTTATTGACCCAGACTGCAAAGAGCTGGCTAAACTATTTGAGACAGGCTGTGTGTGAGAACAAGTGGACCCGAGGGAGAGAAAAGGCTTAAATGTCGTAAAAATAAAATGAGTAGCAACACCAATGAAGCATTTTTCTGCGGCTTGCGCAAGGCCTCTGATCTTGGAAAGCAACATTTTCAGAAGTGCAAATCGTCTCTGAAGGTTATTCGGGGGTTTTTTAAATGTCATCTTATGCAACACAAACCTTATTGCAGTTGAGTATTTTCTCTTAGTTCAATAATATGAGAGTTATTTTGAATAACTCTCATATCAGAGTTGTAAATAAGATTGTGTGGATGTCTGTTATGTGATTCAGTACATGTCCTTCAACCTGAATCTCTTTCCTTATAAATTCTAATTCAAAATTAATAATGTGTTTATTTTTGGGGAAATGCTGAGTTTTTCTGTTACAATCTTTTATCACTTGTGTTTGTGCTATGTTTCTATATAACTTGATGCAGGCTGTAAACTGTGTGCTCTCAAGTCATGGCTAAATCTACACAAGAATCTGGACTGATAAAGTGTTTTGTACATCGTTGTGCACCCTCACTGCTGGGCAGGAAGAGGATCAATCAGATTGGTACAACCTACTTGTATGTTGTTCAGAAAGCTTTAAAACGCAGGTCTTGTTTTGTGAAACCTCTTGCACCTCCACAGCATTTTGACAAATGTATTTCACTGCTATTTGTTGTAAAAAGATACAGAAAATTTGAAGTCTTATAATTTTCAGTACAATTATTATTTTTGTACTTTTTATAAATAAAGGACTTTTTACAAATAAAAGGCTGTAGCAGTTTTATTATGGAAAGCAACAAAGAACCTCGGAAAAAAAATTGAAGCCATAAAATCCTAGTTGATGGTCCAGTTGCATGGCTCTCCAAATTGTCCTTGGGAAGGACCGGAAACCTCAGAGTGGATTTCAAGAAACATGAGATGGTCAGAGTATAAAAAAAAGCACTACGTGTATGTGTGAACGGCTGTATGAATATGTCTGTCACTGTACAACACAGAGTAGTCAACAGTTTTAGTGAAAAGATATGAAAACAAATTAAGTTTGCATTTTTTTTTTTTTTTGATTTTGTGTCCCGTTAAGGTTTCTCAATGGAAATGGAGGTATGGTAATGTAAAGAAATAATAATAAAAACCAAAAAAAAATAATGTGAAGAACAAGAATAATTTTGTTTTTAAGTTTGTACTTGGTTTATTAATTATTGTTTTTTTTTTTGTTGTTTTTTTTGTTGTTTTTTTTATTAGTTGTTTTGAAAGTCTTTCATATCTCTTCCGCGTCTCTTCCCGGAAGTGATTGGTTGGCATTGGCAACGATTTTTTTAGCCACATCTTTCGGCGTACTAAGTCTTTCAATAAAGAAATAAAGGAAATAAATCGACGAAGGTTTGTTGTTTATCTTAACGTTTATTTAAAGGACAGCATGAACGTATTGTTATCGCGAGTAATAACTCAGACATATTAGCTGGAACATGCTAACAATGTAAATCGCCAACTAGCTAGCTGCAAGGCTACAGTTAGCTTGGTAAAATGACTATGTTTGAAATGTTTTGGTTGCACCCCATATGATAACAACATGGCGACGCTCGTGCCAGAAAACAATATTAGTTACGTTTAGTTTTGTCAAATTTTTGTGTTCATTTCTGTGTTACCAACAGCTAACATCATTGAAGCTATTCGAGTCAAAACGTAAACAAAAGCTTATTTTTTAGCTAACCCCTTACGTTGCAGACGTGTTGTTCAGTATAGATTTAAATAAAACACTCCACTCTGTTAGCCACTAAATACTCTGCTGTGTAATGGGATATCATGCCTTAATTATATAATCTAATTTATTTGAAATGATTAGCTAGCAAGGATCTGTTAACTATACCTGTCGGATTTGATCAAAAGAAATTGCTTGTTATGTATGTAAAACTAAAATGAATGTCCGGTATTGTGATAAAATACTTACAATGATTCTGTTGGGTTTAAGTTTAGGACTACGAGTTGTTGCATCCCTCTAAATCCACTCACCACAGAGGAGCAAGGAGCAAGTACAGACTGCAAACAGAATGACCAGGTCTGCAAAACGTTATGGTAGTAGCCAAGTGCTTGATAGTCAACTGTACTTAAAGAGTAGCTTGCTGCTCAGTTGCTGATTTTATTCTTTGTATATGTGTGAAGCTCATCTGCTCCCAGGATGGTGAATAGTTACAAGAGGACCTCAAGCCCCAGATCTCCGACTAACAGTGGGGAGCTGTTTACTCCAGCACATGAGGAGAATGTGCGCTTTATACATGATAGTAAGTACTGTGTTCCACAATTTTGTATCAAAATTATATATATTTTTTATTTTAGGACTAAAGTTGAATCGCATTGTCCGAGAAAAGTCTTGGTCGGACCTTCTTGCAACATATTGGGATTTACAATAACATCTTCTAGAAGTAAAGCCCCTGTTGAAATTTTAAATGTTTCAATCTGTATTTTTCTTTCAGCATCTTTTTTTGTACAGGCTGATATGTTGGTGTAGATTCAACATCTTACACACTTTAAAAAGGCTGCAAACTAATATGAACTAGCCAAATAGACATGTTTTCCTTTGTTGTTCCAGTTTAACCAATAGCTGTTTTGCAGTGAAGATAATTTGGAAAATGTCTTTAAATTTTGTGTTCAGTGAACTATGAAACAGAACTTATTTCACAAATGTTGAGTTGCTGCTCCTATAGACATATCTGTTTTCTATGTTTTTAGTCTAATTAGACTAATTATAACCTCTGATCAACCTAAAAAACATATGTTTATTTTAAATGGATGGTTGGGGGATACCAATAATTATGCCTCTGGGGATTTGGTTAAAATGATCTTATTGCTTAGGGTTATTTTCCCTAATGAATAAATGTAGTAAATTTGAATGTATCAGTGTGTGATCATACCTCTCTAGTAAAAACTAATTTTAGACATCTCTGCCAAGGATGCAACTAAATATGGCGAGTATTGTATAAAATGAACTTTCTGCTGACCATCTTACAGTGTGTCCTTGTAAGTGGCTCCTTTGTGTAACAAATATTATCCTGTTCTCCTTATATTTTTTCCTCCCAGCCTGGCAATGTGTGCTCCGAGATATCAGATCAACACAAAATAGTGAACGCAATGACCGTGGACCACAGGAGTATGTGGAGAAAAACCCAAATCCTAACCTACATTGTAAGTTAACAGAATAAATTTTATTCTAAATTTATTTTATATTAAAATATACTTTTTAATGTCATTCTAAATGAATTAAACCAGTCGACTGCTGTAATAACCTCTCTTTCCTGTCTGCTTTTCCAGCTTTCACACCAGTGGACCTGAGTGACCTAAAAAAACGCAACACACAGGACTCCAAGAAGTCTTAGTTTTTTCTGTCATGTTCCTTTTACTTTTTTTTTTTTTTTTCGTCCATTATCCTCAAGAACTTTTTGTTTCTCTGCCCTCTGACAGCCAGAAACTTGACCCTGTTGGCAAGTCTAACACAGAATACAAATCTCATTTGTATACAATGGACCATAGCAGCCTGTTTGTTTTTTTTTTTTTTCTGTTGACAATGACAAAAAAAAAAAACTGGAGTTCCCAGGGGAACAGATTCTCCCTTCTCATCTTTTCAGGTATCAAAGTGTTCATATTGATGCTTGTGGAGTGGATGAGAGTGCTCCGGGGAGTTCATCAAAATTTGCTGACAGCTGTTGCTGAAGCACAGAGTGAAGCCCAACAGGACACAAAGACTGAAGTCTTAAACAATAGTAAAACTACTTAGATATGTTTGGAAGAAATTGTGAAGAGGATCACTTCTTTTCTGTTTCATTCCGAAAAATAGATTGATAAATTGTGAAACGACCACATTTGAAAACATGTTATGGGCAAGTATTGGAAGCCAAAAAACAATGTAGAAGGCCAACCTTTTGATTAAATCATCTCTTGCCCTTGGTGGATTTAATTTTACAGCCCTTAGTTAACCTCTCTGCTCAAAGCCTTGAAACAAAAATGTTGAATAAAAGACTTTTACAGTAGTTTTGTATCTATTGATCCTACATAAATATTGATAGGTTGTAGTCCCACATCTCTGAATTACATGAACTCTAGATCACTTCCTAATGATAAAACAAATATTGTGTTGAATTTACCAGTAATGCATAGGTGGCCATTTTTGACTGTAAATTTAAATTTGGTTTACATGAAGGTGAGGTTAAAAATTAAAGATTAAATTTATTTTGTAGGACATCTGTAATTTCAAGCCTAATGATATATATTAGCAATATTTCACTGTTCTATTTACCTTTTGTTAAAGCTGTAACAGAAGGTATTCAATTTGGCTTAATTGTAAAAATGGCAACTTTCCTTACTGAGTCTTCAAAAGTGGGCATGAATGAAAAAGGTCTCTTACAAAAGTATTCACTCATTTTGTAATGCAACAACCGCAAACAGTATTTTATTGAGATTTTCTCACAAACAATGAACTGGAAGGCATGTGCAGTGACTGGCTACTCTGCGTTTTTTATGGAAGTGGTGTTGTATTACGGATTGAGTGTTGTAGTTTTCTTCCACATGCTGGTCAAAACGTAATTCATATCCCATTTAACATGACTTCTGGTATCACATACCTCATGGTTTTCTTTCAATAATGTCCGGTTTATCACTTTTCCATAGTCAGGTGCGTGGCTAAATACACTTAACCAGACAGAAGAGGGCGCGATTTCCCTTTACGTTGATGTACGTGATGACGTAAGAATACACGTGTTACGTAAGGAGGCTGTTTATATTGTGTGGCCGTTAGCTTATTGTGTGTGTTCAGTCGACGGTGCAGTGCTGTGAAAGGGCAGGGAGAGAGACCAACAGAGTCTAGGGTGTACATTTTATATTTTCCTCACAGTTTAGTGTTATTTGGGCAGAGTAATGGCCGATAAAATGGATATGTCTCTAGATGAGATTATCAAGCAGAACAGGCAGCAGAGAGGTGGAGGCCGGGGAGGAAGAGGCCGCGGCCGAGGTGGCCGTGTGGGCTTAGGCGGCGGCCGAGGAGGAGGCCCCGGGCGACTTGGAGGCGGCGGCGGTGGAGGATTTGGAGGCCGAGGCGGCGGATCCGGCCCCATGAGGAATCGACAGAACCTGAACCGCGCTAGAGGCAGGCCGACGCCTTACAGCAGGGTATGAGAATGTTAGAGGAATAAGCAGTCAAAGGGGAAAAAAAACCTTCGACACAGCTGAAAATTCCCGGTTAACATCCTTCAGTTAGCTTCTAGCTAATCCTCTTGCCAGCTTGCTAAGTCAAGCGAAAAATGAAAGCTAGCCGCCGAGTTCTCTCTCATGGAGAAGCTCTGTAGTTTGCGGTTAAGCATGAATGGAAGTTGTTTGTATAACGCGTCCCTTCTCCCACAAGCCAAATGGTTTTACACCACTTTCCAAGAAGAGCGGATGGCTAGGCCTCGATGGCGCCATTTTGAATCCACTACCCGAAATTTAAAGCCAGACGTTGGAGGCGATAACTGCTCCCCAGCTTGCATTGGAAAGAAGGAAACCACATAATCGAGAATGCTGACCCTCAGATGAGTTTTTCCTACTAATGGGAGCACCGTGATTCTCCCTATTCGTCGACCACGCGGCCTTTTGTTCTGGGAGTGGCTGGCGGGTTTATCGAGGCCTGTTTTGAAGGCTTTTCAACCACGCTCGCTGGCTGTTATGGATGAAAAAGTGGACTTTAACACCCTGATAAATTCCATATAAGGCAATTCTCCATCCTTTGGCTATTAAAGAGTGCCTCGGAAAAAAAACCAAACAAAGCCCCAGTCAAAATGGCGTGGTCTCAAAATGGACGCTCGCATAATCCACGCTAGTAAAAAGAAGGGCAGGGGCCCTTTTCTATATATATTTTTTCAACCATATGGACATTATCCACATTCACGAGACAACAAAGAACTCTCCGGTGGTCAAGGACGGGCTGTTCAGCGCTGGAGGCGGCTGCTTCAGATGGAGACCCCGGTGTATCAACGGAGCCTCTCTGGAGGGCCTTTTGAAGGAGGCGCAGATGGCACCACATCATTGGGAACTTCTGGTAGCTAGTATGGGCAGTTTTTCAGGTTTAGTGTACAGTTGTTTTTTTTTGTTTGTTTTGTTTTGGGGTGTGGGCTATACAATTCACTTTGCACTATTTTTACTTTGACTTTGGGCAGTCATAGTTTAAGGAGACTTTGTAATGTTTCTAAGGATCAGTTCGTGTCTGTCCTATAAATGTAATTCTCCACTATATCCCCTTGCTTTCAATGAGCTATCTTGTCTGTTTGAACTGATTCACTTGCTTGTAGTGATGGGGTGGGCAGGGAATGTTTTGGGGACCAACCCCTCCTACAATAAGGGAACTGACCACCCTGGCCATGTTGGAAGTGGAGCCCCTGCTTGCCCCAACACCCAGACGTGTGGACTCTGTGATTGACAGAGAGGCAAGGGGATCCTGAAGTCAGCAGGTGCGTTCTCTTTCGTCTGTTGCAGCCTAAACAGCTCCCCGACAAGTGGCAGCACGACATGTTCGACAACGGCTTCGGAGGCTTTAATGGTAGTGCCGGTGGTGGCGGAGGAGCTGGTGTGGAAACTGGAGGGAAACTCCTAGTCTCCAATCTGGACTTTGGTGTTTCAGATGCAGACATTCAGGTACATTACGTTTTGTTGCGGTCCTTGGTTGCCTGCACTTTCTGTTGTCCAACGGATAAAAATAAACTTTTTTTAAAAACATCTTTTTAGGAACTTTTTGCTGAATTTGGGACTCTGAAGAAGGCTGCCGTTCATTACGACCGCTCAGGAAGAAGCCTGGGAACAGCTGATGTCCATTTTGAGAGGAGAGCAGATGCACTGAAGGCCATGAAGCAATATAATGGCATCCCACTTGATGGTACGATTCAGATCAAAGTGTCATATGTTTATAATATAGGTTAGAGGTAGAGTTGAAACTAAAAAGGGTTCCCATGGGGTCTTAAAATCATAGTATTGGTCTTTAGTATGGCCAGAATTTAAGTATGTTAAGTTCTGAAGTTATTCTGCTGCTTTACTCTTTCTGCAAATGTGCTGGTTGTTTTCCTTTTTGACCTGTATTTATAGCTGGAGGATTTGGGTTGACCCTGTGTTAAAACTATCCATTGAAAAACAATAAGTTAAAGGAAACTTTTGGCCAGAAATTCAGCTTTTTTTTTTTTTTTTCTCAAACTTTCAAAATGCATTGATGTTTTTATGTCTGGTGTTCAATTTGTCTTTTTAGGGCGACCAATGAACATTCAACTCGTCACGTCACAGATTGACACACAGAGGAGGCCTATGCAGGGGTGAGTTAAGATTCATTCCAATGATTAAGAAGACTGGTCAGTTCACCCCTTGGTCATTTCTTATGTTGCCATTATAACTTGTTCTTCTATTTTTAACCAAGGCATTTTGTTCCTATGAACTTGCATTATTATTCATCATTGTGTGTGTGTGTGTTCTGTATTTGATGATAAATTTCTCAATATTTTGCATGGTTCTGATTAGGGCTGAAACAATTAAAAGTGTATCAATTATTAAAATGTCAATTAATTTAGTAATTGGTTAATTAACTGGAGGGTACAGGCTCTAAAGGCCATTTGCGGAAAAATAACACAATCAGAGGAATAATTAAGCTGAAACTGTACAAAAATATATCAATTTTGGATTTAAGATAAAAATAAAACTGTAGAAATGTGCTACTCAAAACTCAATTGGCATAGTTTTAATTTCACCTGGTGTGAAAGAAAAATCTCATATTAAACAACTTTTTCTATCAATTCATTAACCAATTGATGGAAAAAAAAATCAACATGTTAGCGATGCTAAGGCTAGCAGAAAGTGCTGAGCATTTCACATGTTAATGTTTAAAGTTTTTTTTGTTTGTTTTTTGTTGCTACAAATGATCAAGCATACACTAAAGAAATGCTGTATTTATGCACTAAATGTTTTCTTACTTTAAAAATTTAGATGTTTGTGTATTTTACTGTATGTCTAAGTTTGGTTAAATGAACTTAGCCAAACTTAATCTGATAGTCACAATAATTGATCATTGAATTAATTACTTGCAGCTCCAGTTATGATCCCCATTAAAAACACTTGGCTCATAAAATATATATTTTTTGAAAATATGGATACATTGGATTTTATTATTTGTTAATTTTATTTCAGGCTGGTTGTAGTTGGGGGCATGAACAGAAATCGCACTTTTGGCATGCAAAGAGGTCGAGGTGGCCGTGGTTCAGCTTTCTTCAGAGGGAGAGGACGGGGTGCCCGAGGTGGCGGAAGCAAACCGCTTTCAGCAGAGGAGCTTGATGCACAATTAGACGCCTACAACGCCAGGGTACGTCCGGCTTACAATCTACAGTAGCGCTCATTTGGTAATGTTTTACACCTGTCTTGATGATTTTTTTTTTGTTTTTTTTTTTCCAGATGGACACCAGTTAAGAGATGACATTCTTAGTTGTCTTCCCTTCCTTTCTGTGCAGAAGAGGGTGGTTGTTACAAATGTGCAGAATATTTTACACACGCTTGTCTTCTGATGTGATTTGAAAGTGTTCCAGTCTCTTCTTTTAAATACTCCAAAGTGTTTTTTACCTGTTTTTTTTTTTTTTTGTTTTGTTTTTTGATGGGGAAAAAAATGGTTTTGACTGTAGGTTTTTGAACTGGGGTATCCCAGCTCCCCTCTGCCCTGTAGTTAATGAAACTTGTAATAAAACCTGCAGTGTATATTAACCAAAAAGTCTTGGATTTGTATCTATGAATTTGTAGTATCTGGTTTGTCAGATATAATGTTCCACCATATGTTCTAAAAAAAAAAAAAAAATCCTCATCACTGGTAGTTTGCCAGTGTTTTAAGATGTATGTTTGGTGTTCGATTATGCGAAATATAAAGTTAATGTTTTGGGACGCTTGTGGAAATATTTTTACTTGTTGGGCTGTTTAACTGATGTCTCTTACTGAAGGTTAGACCCGAGAATTCTGCCATGCCAGAATACAACCACTAGATGTCGCTTTGTATTAAGATTTTCCCGCCCTAGTATGGCCTCTGTTGGACTGGCACCATTTCTGAGTCCATATATGGAGACGTACAAGAAACGCATTGGTGCAAATGATGTTTGGGTTAAAATGGACTTAATTGTGACATGAACAGTAAGGGCTCGAATTTGTAAAACTCAGAAGTGTCAGTGATAGTTTCAGGAAGCATTTCCTATAAGGGTTTTCAAGGACCACTTCCGGTGGGATTTTCAGTATTAAAGTAAATCTCCACTGGGAGGAAAACACGCATCACAAATTTTTTTTTGGGTGCGTTCAAACACTTATGCATACCAAAATCTATGCTTAATAAGGCAGAAGAGCAATATTTTAAAATAAACACGTTATCGCGACTGTTTCCACAATTTAGAATTCAAATCAAGTAATTTAGTCCAGCCATTGTCAGCTACTGGCGTTTAAGTTGTACAGCGTTTTTTAATATAATTCAAAACATTTGTTGTATCATTATAGAAAACATTTGCTTTATTTTTTTCTTGATATAAATATGAGCAATTTATATACTGTAATCTGAACTTGTGGGTTGTGTTTTACAATGCATGTGACTCAAGTTTTTCCTTTTCTTTTGGTAAACTTGATAACATGTTGTTACTTTGCTTTTATTTAATCGATGTTAGTTAAATTCAAGTAAAGGTTCTGCATTCAGAATCTGCCTGTGGCTGTTTTTGATAAAGACAACATGGCAGACCGCCCAGGGTCGACAACGAGTCATCATGAGTTGCGCAATCAATTTTCTACTGGTTATATTTGTGTCTAGTTGACCATAAATAAATTTGTGTCTGATTTAAATTCAGTTAATCTTTATCACGCTGATCCTACTTATTCAAATGAGGGGACTCCCAAGAGGTGCCATACATTCAACAGGCACACTGCTTCTGGCACGTAAGATGTTGAAGCTTGTTTTTATAAATGAATAAAATACATCAAAGCTATGAGTTTTGTGAATATTATAAGATGTGGCAAAAATCGTCTATTTGTAAGTTTAGACGTGTGATTCTTTATAGATTTATCGAATTGTTTCATAAAATATAGTTGGTAGGTAAACATTTACAGTGAGAGATTATATTCTCGTAGTTTTGTTTGCATGCTTTTATTTTGGAGGAGATTATGCGGAAATGGCAGTGAGCGGTCTCTTGTTCAGATTTTCCTCCGCGGCGGAGCTTCACTC
The DNA here is from genome assembly GCA_903067065.1 of Brachyrhaphis terrabensis. Taxonomy (NCBI): domain Eukaryota; kingdom Metazoa; phylum Chordata; class Actinopteri; order Cyprinodontiformes; family Poeciliidae; genus Brachyrhaphis; species Brachyrhaphis terrabensis. The sequence continues at coordinate 96,614 of CAEGAG010309047.1, forward strand.
TCATTCACAGGAGACTGGCCAAGCCAACCACAAGTGAAACGGTAAGACTACACAGAAAGCACCCTGCAGAGTCTTTCATTGACTTGATTTAATGCGAACAACACTTAGTTGCTATTGCTAAATCTGTAATGTTTTTGCTTCGGGACTGAATTACAATTTATTATTTTAATATTTTTGAACGGAACTAGTTGTTTGCCAAGACGCAAGTTTCCGTCGAAAGAATTGTAGTTTTTCGTCTCAAATTAAATTGACTTTGTGTTATCAGTGTTTCAAACTGTTATTATGAAGTTTATTAGTGACTCATTTAGTTATCCGCCCTGAACGAGGAACGTAGACGGTTGTCAGTTGTGAATTTCCGGGTGTAGGCGGTTAGGTAAGTGTTCCCTCTGAATACAATAAACTTACAATATAGCGCGTGCATTAACCAGTGCAAGGTCAAAAGTGTAAATAAAGTGACTAAATTGGTTTACTTTAAGAAAGAAATGCATGTGTGACGCCCTTGACATGTGGCTGGCTTTATGAAGAACATTTGAACTTACTTCCTGGTGCTCAGCCTTGTTTAAATTTGATTCAGCTCATATCTTAAACCTGCCTCCATTTTTGTTTTTTATTTTGAAAGCCTCCCCAGTGAAGTGCCTAAGGGCATCTTGCTCTGATCAAATCAGTTTCAATCGACTTTTTTCTGATTTTGAGACTTTGTGTTTTACTGAATGGCTGCCGAGAGATTTGTACAAGAGATCACTTAAACCGTGAATCCACCCTTTCCCTTCCTGTTGAGGAAATAACGGTCTTGGGTTCTTTTCAGCTCTTCTGTAAGCTTCATATTTGTTTATATCTTTGGTTGTCTATAAACTTTATAATTTTTACTTCCGCTCAGCTTGAAAATCTGCAAGCTTGCATTGCCGGATGTCTTACTGAGCGGTTCCTTTCCTCTCGGGTGTATGCTGATAGACCAAAGAAGGTTGATTTTAAACAGGAAAGAAAGCTTTGTATTTGTAACAAAAAGGTTTAAACTTCCTAGCAGCTCAATGTAAGGAATGCTAGGGTCAGAACCAAAGTTTAAAACGACTGATCGGACTTTTCAAGACCAATATCAAAATCTACAAAAGCCAAATCTGATTTCTTTTTCTACAACACATCAGGTTAAAAAAAATAGATAATGTTGATGAATAAATCTAACCTTATATTGCTAGCCAAATCGTTATCTGATTTTTAATAAACTTGGGATTTTGTATATATATATTCTGTTAGTTCATGTATTTATAGAGTGAGAATGGTGAATTTTGATTAATGGAAGTAGGTGAAGAGTTGTTTTCTGGATTTTGACCTTCCAGTTGAGGAAAATGGGTCTTTCTCAATTCATTTTCTTCTCTAGCTTTAAAAAAATCTTTGTGTTGTAGGAAACATTTCCTCCCTCATCCTCTCATGCCAGAGCAGCCCTCTTTAGTTGCCTCTCTAAACAATCATTATCAGTGACCTGTTTCTGCAGGGGAAGGCATACAGGTATGACGGCCTCCTCCGCATACAATGAAGCATCTGTCCTCGTGTTAGGCCAGCTTGATGGCTAGTAAATAGCTGTCAAGTAAATAGCCTTCTGCAGCTTTGGTAAACAGTCAAAATATGAAACAAACCCCTCAGCCCACCAGTTGTGGGGTATCATGCAACAATTTTAAGTTGAGATAATCAATATTCTTTACATATTTCATTTTTACGTTAATTGTTGCATGTCTCATAGTTTGCACCTAAGCTGCCGTCCACCCCCCATCCTCTCCCTGTTTCCTGTAGTTGCAGGCGCTATTCAGTAACTATTTATTCCTCTTTGTTCTGGACCTTCCCGGAATAGATTTGTTTTACATCTTCGGTTCCCAAAGGCTGCTCTTTATGTGGACTTTTATTACCCAAAATTAATCTAATTCTTTCCTGCAGATGTATAGCCGTTATCAAGCCACTTCAGACCTTCTCGTAGTTGTCCAAAAATACCCTGTCGCCTCTTTCTTCACCCCCCTGGTCTGTTGGCATTGAGCTCTTCTGCATTTCATCTGCCCTATGCTCTTGCTGCAACACTTCCTCAAAGCTTTGGGCAATTTCTGCTCTATATCCTCAACTTACTGGGATCCAACATAATTTAGTCTACTGGTGTATTGTTTGTTTTTTTGTTTTCTTTTTGCATTTGAAACTGTTTTTGTTGGTTTTAAGCATCTATTAGAAGTACGAAGAAGATGAGCTGAGCTTCATCTCTGCACTGCTGCGGTTTAGCGCACCAAAGGATGTGAATCATTGCGCTCCTCATATGAAAAAGGAAGTTTGCAGTCACTTCTTGACAGAAGAAAATGGCTGCGCTGCCTGGCATGCAAGGCTCTCTTTCTTAAAATGTGCATCCCTCGACTTTATCATCACCTCATCAAACGTCAAATTTTGGCTTTATCTAAACATGATTGTAGCCATGGCAGTCTCCTTGCAAAAGCAATACAGCAGAAGCGTGATGAGGAAGCATAACTGCGCTGGTTAGAAAGGACGGGTCCAAAGGTCTTGGTTACACTGTGTTGCATGAAGAGACTTCAGCGCCAAGAGACCTGAAAGGATCAAAGCAGCTGCATAGCTCTGCTAAATATCACAGCATACAGGTTTCTCAGTCACCATTAGTGCAACAGTACTCGTGTTCTTGTGTTCACTAAGGTGAATATGAGCTTTGTTCCTTGTTGGAGCATTCTGTTGTGTAAATTATGAACTGGAGGACCAAAATGTCAGATTTCAAACTTTTCTTTTTCCAGTTAAGCCCCTTCCTGCCTGCTGAGTGTATATTCAGTCATCTTGGACAAAACTCACAATATTAGGTCTGCTTTTATGTTACTGAGGGAATGCTGTTTGGGCTTAAAGTTGCTTCATGATATATTTTTCTTATTAATTGTGATCATGATAAAACAGTGTGGCAATACATCTGTTAAAGCATAAAAATAGATCCCCACAAACGCATACGCTGCTCTGAAAACAAAAAGTTGGGTTAGGGCTTCAAAAATCCTTTATTATTCCTAAGGGAGAAATTAAATTCTCCCTTAAACTCATATTATCAAAGCTTCTTTGAAGAGTTGTAGATTGTGATGGCTGTGGGCAGTAAGAATCTCCTGTAGCAGTCTGTGTTACAGCGGCTCTGTAGGAACAAAACCAAAACCACTAAGTTAACGGCCGTGTTAAAATCACAATGGTTTTAATTATTCTCACTGAGATGGGGCAAGTTGAGCATTTATGTTGAACATAAAGTTTAACATTGAAAACTTGTAATTTGTTCTTTTTTCTTTCTCAGTAACATTGTCTAAACATCAAGAATCTAAAACTGAAACTGAAATGGACATGCACCAGTCATTTGGTAAAAGATCACAAATGGTTTTTGTCCCTAAATGTATCAAAACAAAAGCTTAGAGCCATTTTCAGTCTATAAACACACCACCCAACTGCACAAGGTTTGCTCCTCTGATTGAAATAAATGTAACAGAAGAATATATATGTAATCAAGATATGATTGCCTGGGTGCATAAATTGCAATAACTGTCACCTTCATTCGCGTATTTTTGTTGTTGCTTCTTGGCCAGTTTGTCTCTGACCTTTAATGGAAAGCGTGAACATAAACACCCACCCCTGCCAAAAATGTTTGTGGATGGAGCTCTGAAATCTTGCCTGACTGTGTTTAAGCTTTACTTCAAAGATTTGGGAAATGGCGGTGAATAAAGAAGACATGGTTGTCAGAGATTAAATTAAATGTTTTATACTTGCAGTAAATCAGAAGCAGCATTAAAAATGTAGCAGGTCATAAAACATGCAGGCAATTGGATGATTTTATTAAAGAAGAACGACATGTTTATGATCGTTGCTCAGCCCTGTGAAAGCTGAACTTTCTCAAATGGCAGCGCTTTATTAGTTTGGGTATCGATGTACACCTCGCATCAGCAACATGGACGCTACAGCCATGCAGGGGGGAGACTGTGTCTCAGGTGACGGTCAAAGCACTTTGTCCACAAAAGGACAGCTGACCCCTGATCCGCCCACTTGCTAACAATTCTCCCTTAATCAGCACAATTATACTTTGCAGAAAAAAAAACAAAAACAAAAACGCCTCCTCAGCCATAACTCAATGTTTCAAGAGCCTCCGCAGCGTTCCTAAGGAACGGGCCTAATCTCCCGCCTGAGCCACAGCCAAGTCTGGAGTGTTTGTAACTTTCTGCTGCTTGCTCAGTCCGCTCAGGCAAACAGTTTATCCAGGCTGGGGAGCTGTTCAGGTAGCGACCGAGACACCCAAGTTCAGCAGAACGTTCAGTCCCATGACCGCAACGGCTTATTCCCAGCAGGCCCAACAATGACAGGGCCTCTTTCTGGCAACTTTAACCACAACTCGCATTGTTGGAGACTGGAGAGAGAGAGAGAGCAATAGAGGGAGAAAAAAAATCCCTGTCATTATAAAGGTGATGATGTCAGCATTGTTTGACTATTACATGGAGCATGTGGGCCTTTTTAAATGACTAAACCAGCAATGCCACATTTAATTAAGAAGGCATCTCTAAATAATGTGATATATTGCCATCACTGCATAACACTTTAGAAATAATTGGCTCAACACACTGCAATGCAATGTTCATCAGGCTGATTTATATTAAAAAAAACAGTTATTTATGGGTATTTTAATAAAAAAAAAATTTATTCAAATATAAACTCTAGCTAAAGTCAGTTTTATTTTTGTAATTTCCAGTCATACATGATATTACAGCTTATTTTAACTTTGTTTACCACCTGGTAACAGCTGCCTAATTAGCCATGCTAGCCAGCAGTCTGCTGCTTTACAGATATGCTTGTTTTAACTTTAAAATTTGTAGTGTTTAGTCACTGTAATTTTAAAAAGAGTGGAGGTTGGTGCTCTTTTAGTTTCCATTCTCGTGTCAAATTGCCCATTCAGTGAAAGTCTTCCAAGAAGCTGCGTGCAGCTGCAGAGCACCTTCTGCTGCATCCCATTAAAAGGACTTTTAAAAATGTAGTTTAAGTAGATTTATATTTCCTCCCACTTCTTATTTTACCTAATCTGTCTGAGTTAATTTTAACAACAAAAGAAGAACATGACTGTCTTAAAATAAGTGCACAATTTGGGATCAGTGGTCACACAAACATCCAAGTTAAGATGGGGAAGTTCTAACCAAACAGCATGACCTCTTCAGTAGTTTCCAGTAGAGTGTTGTGTGTCACTGAGTTGACTGAGCACTTCCTGCTGTGGGACAGCTTGGTATGCTGCTGCACTGCGTTGCTGCAAGACCAGTCAAGCAGAGGAAGCGAGAGAAGAGGAAAAAAAAGCCAACAACCTGCTCCCCCAGCTCTTGAAGAACGAAAATCACGGCACCGCTGCCTTATCTGCTCCTGGTTTCCCTCCAAACGCTCTCGCACCGCTGACCAGCCCAAACATGCACTCGCTTTCAAAGGAATTTTTGGATTTTTTTTTTTGGGTGCGCCGAGGCCCTTAGTTGGGAAAACCGAGCTGCGTTCAGAGCTCCTAATCGCCAGATGTGTGGAGGTTTGGACGCAGATGAGCAGCAGTGTATTCACTTTGGACTCCTAAGCGTCCGCCTCATTTAGACAGGTGCAGCTAGCCTCATCAGCTGGCATCAGTCAGGATTGTTTGTCTTCTGAGAGTTTAGGTCTGTTTGACTGTCTGTGTTTGATAAACAGCACCTGGGATGTCAAATGGATTAGCGAGAGTCATAAATTACAGGGCGAAATGATTGTCTTTATAGGGAAAGAGTCATTTGTAATTCGAGGAAACTGTTAGTCCTGACACCTTCCTCTTTCTCTTCAGAACAGTTCTGCTTCTAGCCGTGAGCTCAGATTTTACCAACATTCAGCACCAATCTTCTTCTCACCCATTTTATGTTATTAATGGAGTCGCAGACCTTTCTCACTCTTGATCAACTCTTTCTCCTTTGTTTTATTTTTTCAAATTCTCGCTTGTCTTGTGAAGCCAGGCCTTTTCAACATTGAATTCTTGAAAACCGTCACTGAGGCGCTTCAGCTTGTTTTCTTATTGGCTGAAAGGAACCAGCATATAAATCTGCTGTAGGCTTCATCTTAGTCATATTGAGTGTCACTTCTTTAAATTGAGGAACTGCTTTCTACTGTGAAAGCAGTAGAAAGCAAAAAAAAAAAAAAACACTAAGCTGATTTGTGTGTTCTTCAGGTCTTAAACTAGAACAAGTCAAGAACCAAGTTATGGTTGCAGTGTAATCCAGCTGTTGTTTGCAGGTGTTGCTTGGCTCTCATTAAGTTTTGCTCTGCACATGTACACCAGCCGTTTTCAATAATTATACTCTAAATTACCAGGGCTCTGCAACAAGATATGTACCGATCAAGTTTTCAGGTCAATACCGATTTCCGCTTTTCTTTGAGATTCCTGTATTTTGAACACAAGAGAAAATACATGTGCTGCTGCAGGTACTATTGTAGAGCTAGTGGGTTTCAATATAAAAAAAAGGAACTAAGAGGTCATTAATGCATCAAACACATATCATTACCTTTATTTGATTTGATCAAACTGTAAAAGTTCATTAAAGTACCTTCTGCTTGTTAGTTGATGCCTTTATGGATTGAGAATGACGAGGTTTCTTCGTTTTGATGTAACTTTTTTAATTCTTCAAGTTACTGTTGCCAGTCTAAGTTATGCCATTTAAACCAACCAAACTATGACTAATTGTCCTAACTCTGCTTAGAAGTGTTTAAATTATGTTGAGCTTCATTGTGTAAACATACCTTTGTTTGTATAAGAGCTTGTGTCTTCAAGTCAAAGTTCACTGAGCAGCCATGACTCTTTGCTGCTTTGCTTCACTTGTAGTTTTCATTGAGGAAAAAAAAAATGCAGCCCCTCCGTTTCGTCCATTTTTTATCATTCCCTCCCTCTCTGTTGCCACAGTCTAGCACACCATGGCAGAGCAGGAACTCACACCGGAGCAGCTGAAAGAGATCGCCGCGGCCAACGAGGAGAAAGAATCGGACATAAACTACAAACCTCCTGCACAAAAGAGCTTACAGGAGATCCAGGAGCTGGACAAAGATGACGAGAGCCTGCGGAAGTACAAGGAGGCGCTGCTGGGCAAAGCTGCCGTGGTCGCAGGTTCGTGCCGACCCGACTTGTTTATCCGTCCGTTTGGCCGGTCAGTAGTCACCATCATTGAATGTCAGCTGTTTGTTGTGAAAACAGAGCAACTGAGATCACTATTCTTCCATATGAATGCTTATACTGCCTTACAGAGAGCAATGAGTACCATCTACTTCATCATACAAACATCCGAGTGTTGCAAAGAGTTGGCCAAGGCAACCAGTGCCTCCGTCGTCTTTTGCTTTGGGTTTAATGATGGGTTAATACCACCATGTGTTGTATAGCCTCCTCATATAAACAAAGATGATTATATGAGATTAAACTGATGTCACGTGTCAGAAGTTTCCATTTATCTCTGCACGCCATCACTAGAGGCAGTTTTTGAATATGCCACACTTTTACAGTGTTTCGGAAAAGTGTGCACCTTTTGAACTCTTCACGGTAAAACAGCAGTGCTCTTTTAGGTTTTATGTGATTGACCAGTACATCAGAGCTTTTCTAATAAAGATCGTTTGGCTTTTAGTCCCCTTTTATTGTGAACGAGAGTAACCTGTCAAAGTCCAGGCGGAAATCCATTTTAGATTTTGAGTGAAGAATTTAAAAAATGTTCGGACACTTTCATCCTGATCTGGTTGAGCTACTTTGCAGCAAAGAACAGGCAAAAATGTCACAGTCTGTGCAGAGAGAAACCAGAAGTAACTTGGAGCTGTAATTACACCACAAGGTGGTTCTAATAATTGATTTAGAGGGAATACAAATGCACATCACATTTTCTGATTTTAATTTGTATTTGTTATGTTTCACAATTATGTTCTAGTCTGTAAGATTCCCTTCACCCCCCCCCCCCCCCCCCCCCCCCCCCCCCCACACCCCCCCACACCACCCCCCCCCCCCCACCCTTTTTTTTTTTAGGTGAAATTATGATTCTCTGAAGACATATACAGTGATAA
>CAEGAG010309080.1:0-37845 GCA_903067065.1 Brachyrhaphis terrabensis
TATATATATATATAGATATATATATATATCTAAATATATATATTTAGATATATATATATATATCTCAATCAAATAAGACTGAAAAGAAATTTGATTTTATAATTTAACATCTTGAAATTGGACCCCTGACTCTTTAAGGACGTTTTTCTGAAACTCCGCCTTCAGGAAGTCATCACAACATGGCTCCTCTATTAACCCTTTAACAACGTTTTTACCAGCGCTGCACTGAGACGTAGCTTGTATGATGAGCTCAGCTGATGCGCAGTTTCACTAGGTGTTTGCTAATTGTTGCTGGCTAGTCTGAAGGAGCTGAGTGTGTGCATGGCTGCTCTGCAATACAGAAGTTCAAAGGCTTGGAAACTTCAGCTTTGAGGAGGAGGTTTGTCCTCGAAGGCGGCGCTCGGTCCTCCCATATGTTTTGCAGAGCTGCATGGTTGCTACGGGAGACTAAAGGATTTCTCACGAAAGAATCAAGGCAACACTCCAGGTATGTTTTTGATGAGGGAATTACATTGTAATATGACGTAAACCTTTAAAAATAAATTTTACACATTATCGTTATGATCATTTTGTAGAAAATTGATAAAAGTGATGTGGGGCACATGAGCAATAGTTGAGGGCAGCAGTAGAGTGGAGGTGGATCGGAATATGAGTATCCTGGTGATAAAATATGTCAATCTGTCAGCCGGGGCCAGTTTTCCAATACTTCCATGAATGTGCTGTCAACAGGAAGTAGGCACCCCCTTGTGTTGCGTCTCCTACTTGCTGCTGAGAAGAGAGAAACTGGGTTATGTGCTCTCTGCAAGTCTGCACTGAATATTACCCTAGCCCTGAATATCAGATCATTTCTTCTTTTTTGACTGGTTAGAAAGTGGTGGCATAAGTAGGATGTCTCCCACTGATGAGAGAAGTACCATTGGAAAATATCCAATGAAAAGACAAAAATATCTTCTATGATATTTTTATATCCTTATATCCAAAACATCACACTTTCACAAACACTCCCAATCCAAAATCTGAAATCTTTCATGAAAACTAATAAACACTCTGAAACTCACTTTTGAACAACTGGCACAAATTTGGGCATAGAAACGTTGTAATGTATTAATAGCATGCTTGTCATGTTACTTCATTTAAAAGCCACATATAAGGAGAGCGTAACGAGGTTCTGTATAAATTTGACGACCTTCAGACCGTACAGGCTTAGAACGTCAAATCGAGCCTCTTATCCAGTGCAATACTGTGCAGAATTACACAAGTCAAAAATGATGTTAGAAATATTCTCTGTGTATCTTGTGGAGGTTGTTTTGTGCAAGTGATCAAAACTGCATCACGTAATTTATACAATATTTTAAGTAAAATAGCCAATCAAAAATCCTGAGCTCAGTCACTGGTGCCCAAAACTATTTATTATTTCCAAATATTTTTTTGTAATTATTTGTTATCTACAGCGGTCAAAAAAGTATTCAATTGTCATTTTCATGAAAACTTTATGTCAAACCAAGATCATTTAACAATAAAAACATCAGTAAGCAGAAACAGGGTTTGATTGTCAGCGTCTGCTTCCACGTTCAAGGGAAACAACGAGGTTGACCCTCTCCAGATCTCCTGTTATAATTTGGAAAATGGTGCAGACTAATAATTCTAGAGCACAGCCTTATTTCCACTTCCGCCCCACCAGTTCACACTGACGGAAACTTAACTACAAAATCCAAGCCCTGGCCTTGGATCTAAGCATGTTTTATGCTGAGATCCCATTTAACGGATCCCAAAATTGGCATTCAAAAGACCATACGCCAACGTTTCTGCTACACAAACACCATGCAAATAAAATAACAAATAAAATAGCAAAGAAAATAGCGCACACCGACCCGTGACGTGCCGCTCTAGCCGAATTGAGGCATAGCAGTATGTCTTTGTTACGACTGATTGATCAGTTAACCAGACGTGCTAAATAAATCTGAAAATTTTACACGGTTAAAACATTAATCTCTTGTTTTGTTACAATTGTTCACAATTTGGCAATAGAAGCTTAGGGAAGGGGTTTAGCAAGAAGAGAATGATAGCATCATTGCATGTCCATACGCGCGCTCATATCTCCTTGTGGGTGTCATGTAGGCGGCTAAGCTGCTGCATTAAGTTAATCTGCTGTCGCGATATTGTCAGAAGTTGCTTTATTTATTTTCTACGGATAAAATCCACATGAGCAAAAATATTATAAACATCCATGATAATATGGGGGCTCATTTTCACAACCTACTGCACATATTTTCTCACTACAAGAGAGCTCTCAGAGGTTGTTAATGCAGGCCGAGTATCTTCTTAATCACCAGACACGATCCTCATGGAGCCATTGTCAAAACCTCTGTGAGGACTTTTGGCATTTCGTGTATGTTGTGGTTTTAATGTGTTATATCTTTATCGCACAACTAAAAAATGACCCCTGTTATAGACTGTCAAATTCTACAACACAGTTCAGGCATTTACCTATTGTGGTTCATTCCTCAGCTCCATCAAAGCCTCCCTCACTCACACCATGTTACATTAGTGTTGTGATTGAACCGGCTGCTCCCAGAATAATAACGACTGCATCAAACACGGCATGAGTGGCGATCCAGCTGGCTGAATGGAACTGACAACGATGCTGGCCGCCAGCCAAGGCCTTCTCTGAGACTCAGCATTATGAGGCGGAGCAGTGACATTTGGTTATGCTGCTACAGAAAAAACAACAACAAAAAAAAACGGAGAACCCAGATAATCACTCGTTAATGCTACGCTAGCGCTGATCGGAGCTGACCTTGCCAAAAGAAATAAGTGGGCTAAACCTGAAAGAGAAAGCAAACCCGACTATTGAGTGGCTGTGACTAAGAGAAATATTTACACTGCTGCTTTTATTGTTTCCATATGCAGATTAGGTAGCCAGGGAGTTGATGTAGTGGTAAAAATACGGCACTAAAACACCAATTACTGAGCAGTTTTTATTAGATTTGCATTAAAATGAAAATTATATCTGTTTGCTGTATATATAACAATGAGTGCTGGAGTATAATCATCGATGAGGTTATATAAGAAAAGGCTTTTTTTTCACTGGGAAATGATTAATGATACTCTGTTTAGCATTACAGCACTGCAGCTATTTTAGTTAAAGAGATCTCACAGAGAGTGCAGTAACATGTTTAAAACCACAAATACTTTTAATGTGAAAGGACATAAAATCTCTTTAAATTAGTCTTTTTTTCCTACTTTGGGTCAGTAAAGGTTAGCAGCATTTGTATTTGCGAAGTCATACAACTGTTTTTATAAAATTTGTATAATCTTTCTGCAGTTTTTAATGGGATTTTTGTGTCCATGTAATTTAGTAATGTCCAGATGACGTCATAGTTTGAGGTATTTTAAGGAAATAACTCAAAGAGATTCCTTATGTGACATGATGAGTAAATAAAAAATAAAATAAAATGAAATAGACAAGCATTTTGGACCTCAGCTTTGGCTGATCTCTGAGTTTAACATCTAGAGGTCTAAAGGTGTCATTTTCATCTGTACCTGCCAGGGTTCCCCGTCCCTCCCTGCACGTTTTGCTTTGCTTTAATGATAGAGTCACAGAGAGAGCATCACACTTTCCTGAAGACAGCCATCCAAAAAATAAATTACTGAACTGGGATCCAGAACCGCACAGTACTCAGAAATGTAGAAAGAGGAAAGGTTTTTGCTGCTTGACCTCTCATCGCCAGCAAAGCAAGGTGAGCGGCATCAACTAACTCACCCACTCACGGGTTACCTAGCAACAACCTGTTGAGTAAATTGCACAGCAGCAGTTTCAGGTTTCACCACCGTACCTCATAACTGCTTAAAACAAAAAATTTGGATGAAACAGGAAAGTTCACGTTACCAGTTTGGCAGTATTTCAGATATTGAAAAATAAAAATTAATTATCGATATGGACTGATATGAAACCCTTCTGTCATGGTCTCTGTCTCTGCCATATCGTCCAGCTCCAGGAGATCCAAAGAAAGTTTGTGGGATTGAGTGGACAAGCTGTTAGGCGAAATCCTGATTCACTTCTGTCACGAGGAATGGGACAAATTTCCAGCAAACCGCAGCAAATACACACATTTTAAGCAGTTTCTGTCTGATTTAATGTGTATTTCTGGTGTGTGCAGGTATCTGGTTTCAACTGCATATTTTATGCAACAAAATATTTACCCAGTAGCGTAGCAACACAAGCCAGGATAGCCAGCAGGGCGGCAGTGCTGAGCCCCGGGGAGGGCAGCATGGACTGCTGAGGCAAACACACTGCCTCTCTCTCCCAGTCCGAATCTCCCTCTGTCTGTTTGTCCTTCTCCTCGGCGCGGGCTCCTCCCCTCAGGCAGGGGCAGACAGACACAGTGACCGTTCCTGTGCTGGTGAGGCCCGATGTCCCGTCCCTGAGGACGAGCGGGACGTACAGCGTCAAGGTGGAGGATGGGGAGCGGGATAACGGCTGGAGCTGGGACAGGAGCACCAGGCTGGCTGTGGGGCCTGCCGGGGAAAATCAGACAGAAAGGAAGACACATGTTATTAATCAGCAGTTAACTGCCTCTTACGATTCTCCGTTTTCTGTGCTAAATCATGGCAGGAGGTTGTGTTCTGAAAATGGTGTCCCAAAATCCCAGCTTTCAAGTTCACAAATCTGTGACTTGAGTCAGTTCCAGGAAAAAAGCCTTTGAAATTTTCAAACTTTTCATTTTTTTTTCTTTTTTTTTTTTACATTTTACACAACTTGAACGATTTAAGTGACAGACCACATTGCTTGTAAGAAGAATGACTATGCTATATAAGTTAATGATATGGCACTGCAGTATCAAAAGCCCACTTGAAGAGTCATGACAGGTAAAGATGTTTAAAAGATGTGAACATGTCAAAATGCCAAGCTGCATCAATATATCTTAGTTGCCTTTCAATAGAGATGCTCATACTCTGGTAAAAGACTAAATGTCATGCAGAATGAAACAATCCAAAGCATTAAATTCACAGACATACTGTTTGATTGCAGCAGGTACAGCCCAACTCTTTTGCCAGTTCTCTGGACACCAACACAGGCCAATTACTAGATTAGCGAGCCATTAAAGGAACCATTATTCTTAACTTCTAATCCCTAACGAAGCAGCAATCATCCTCCATCGAGACGGACTGCCACACACATAAACCATGTCTTGTAAACCCACCCATTGTAGCTCTGGGTGTACAGCCTTTGTCCTGCTGGAAGGGAAACCTCCGCATTATTCTCAAGTCCTACACTCCAGCCATCTTTCAATCAACTCTGCATTGTTTCATTTTCTCTTGTTCACCATAAAAATCTTTGCTGCTTTGCTGATTAATGTCTGCCTTGCCCACCCTATTAGTTTTGGTTAGCAGTCACGTCTTGGTTAATTTGAAGTTGTACTCAGTTGGATTCTATTTATTAATTAGCTGCACTGGATTTCATTTTGGAGTATCCAAGAAAAGGGGGCTACTATTTAGAAATAGTAACGGTGCTTCCAAATTCCATTTTTTCTATCGATTTGTCTTCCACTTCACAATGGTGAACTACTTTTTGTTCAATAACATTAAATTCCAGTAAAATACACTTACATTTGTGGCTGTGGGCACAAAACATAAAAGAATGCCACGGAATATGAAAACCTTTGTAAGAGGCTGAAGTTTCAGAAAGTACAAACGCGACAAAATCTGACATGTTAAAGTGTATCTTGTATGCAATATCTTGCATACAAGATATTGAGACTCTTATTCAATGTTTTTGCGATTGAAATGTCTCTTCTAACCTCCAACAAATAGATTTGTCTATGTGCATGGAAAATGTTTTTTTAGATATTTCTATATCAAATAATGTAGACTAAAAAGAAAACAAAAAACAGAATGCCGTGAGATAAAAGAGGGCATGGATATTCTTTATCAACATGAATGTCACTGCAAAGTTGCACCAACATGACAAGGGTGATTATCCTGAATCTTCTCTGTTGATTGAAATCACAGATCAGATCTTTCTCTTTGGTAACAAAGCAAATAATGAGGCACATTTTTGTGACAAGCTGTCCATATGGGAACGGAACATGATCTTATTGTTCCTCTGTTCTGCTGCTGGATGACACATCAAAGAGGACTTTGAAACCACACGTCAGTGGATTTATCCTCCTGATCCGGGATCCATCACTGTGTTCTAATCAAGGGACAAAAAGCTGTTCAAAAAAGTTCCAGGCTTTGTATCGCAGAGACCTGGATGTCCCTATGTGCCACTGACACTTAAATGAAACACGAGTTTAAGGCTTAGAATTTCAGAGATAAAATTGTTGCTATGTTATGTTATGTTATCTGGAAGCATGTAAAAATGGAAACGATGGTTTTAGACTTGTTCCTTTGTGTGGCTAAAATAGACACTTTCATCCAGAGTTGTGAGGGTGCCGTTGGATGCATGAGACAACACACAAAATAGACAGCCATGCATACTGAACTAAAGGCAATATAGAGACCAATTCACCCAAAATCCATGTTTTTGAACGGTAGATGGAAGCAGGAGTACCTGGAGAGAATCTAGGTATGCACCCTGACCATCTCGCTGCAAGGCAACGCTGCCAACATCTCCTCCACTGTGCAGCCAAGAAATGTACACTTGTGGATGAAACAACGTGTTTCTACTCAACAACTCCTGGATTTTACAATTTGATTGTGGCTGGACGCTTTTATTCAGCTGAAAAATAACACAAACTTCAACCAACACCAGATTTTTTGTTTTCTCTGTTGGACGTCTTACTTTTTACTACATGTTGTAAATAGAACTTCTACAGCCAGAAGCATGAATGTTGTATATGATCAACCGTTTTGAATGGTTGAGACCAATCTATGCATGGAGGAAGTGGGACACAGAGTTTTGAAGTCCGACAAAGGAGCAACACCTAGCCGCTGGTTTATATATGTGGATGTCACCTGGGTCAAAATTCAAGGCTACAAGGAAGAAGCCTTTACTGAACAAATCAACAACACATGAAGATGTAGCTACCATTTTTAGACTGTCTGGTGAACATATTTAAAGATGGAAGTCTTACCAGTAAAACACACACACACACACACACACACACAGGGATTGCCACCTACATTTTGAATCTCACCACCCACTGGAACATAAACTACATCTACTACTCATCAGAATCCCACAAGGGCAGAAGCAAAGGACCGCAGACGCATTGGGAAGGCACAGATAACTTGTGGATAGGCCTACGTTAAGACATCCAGAATTCAGATTAATCAGTCAAACCACCGCAGGAGACAAGACAAAAAAGCAAAAGGACGTCATCATTTAATATGTGTTGCCGAGTGTCCAAGAAACTAATGGGGTCGACATGGGGCGAGCGAAGAACGATATCGAAACGTGAAAGTTTTCTGTCACATTGGGGGAACCCAACACACAGGATGTGGTAACAACAACAACTGCAACAAAAGTTGCACATTTTTCAACTTTCTTGTGTTGCGTTGCTGGCCTACATGTGCACGAATTTCCCAGTCACTTGGCTGTAGGAGGGCAGGTGATCATATCCTCATTGTGTTAGTTCAATAGGAAATGAATGGAGAGAGAGCAACGTTGCCTCCCGTGTGTTGAACACTTAAGGATATTTTCCAAGCATCATCTTGGGGTGCAGTTTAAACCCCAGCGTTGGGTTTACAGAGTGCTTACAGAGTGTTTACAGAGTGTTCGTTGCAAGGCCAAAACCACGAAACAAGAGGAAGGTGAAATGGTTTCTATAGTCCAGAGTTAAAAGGAATGTTAAGATCGCTAAATTGGAGAAGCTAAGCAGCAGCTAGGCAAATGCTTAGCGTAACACAGAAGAGCAAGAGACTAAGAAAGGCTAATAGAAAGAGGACTAATTCCTAATGTCTATTGAGATGAACTCAATTAAATTAATCCGTTTGGTCTTTTCACAAGCATTTTACAAAAACAGTAAGTAAATGTGACAGTGCTGGGGAGATAATGCAAGGGAGAAATAGGACGGCAAACCAGTGGATTAAACTAAGAAGAAAGATGGATAATAAGGCAGAACAAAGGGACTGTTAGAGTTGGTTGACGGATTGATGAAGATTCAGTGACAGAAAATGAGGAGAGAGAGTTTGAGCGAAACAGACAGATAAAAGTACAAGGAAGAAGGATAAATGAATAAACGGCGATAGAAAAGAGAATGTCTGGGGAAAAAAGAAAAAACATTTGGGACTTAGGGTCTTACAAAGTGCAGAAAAGCTGTCTGTCTGCCAGAAAGACAGGGGGGAAGAAATAAAGAGAGCACCTGGGAGGTAAAGATTAAATACCTACCACCGCTGTCTCTGACGCTGAAGTTGAGGGCAACGCCGGATTCTGGAGGGATGCTGAAATACACGGTGCTGTCGTTCCCTCCCTCATCTCTATCAATCGCCCGCAACACCTGCACCACCTGAAACAAAGCGATAGAGCACGGATGAGATTGAGTAAGGGGCGGGTATGAATAAGTGCGTGTGCATGTGTCTGTGTGAGAAGAAGGAATACATGGAGGGGGAAGAAGAAGAAGAAAAAAAACTAAAAGGAATGGGAAAACACTTCACAGAGAGTGCTTTTAGCGATGAACCATTAGCTGATGTCGGCAGGAATCATAACAAGCCAATTAGTATGAAGATACAAGCGAGCAGAGTCTGAGACACCAAATAAATAACAGCATCTGATGTGAATCAGCTTTCACAAATACAGTGAAGTGTGGCTTTCAATTTAGTAAGAGCATCTTCACTGGAAATGGTAACAAAATTAATCTAAAAGATATCTCCCGCAGCCCACACGTGACGGGTAATTTCTTTTTAATGAAAAACTCTGCTTGTCGTTATGCAATATGCTTTTTTTTTTTTTTTTTTGAAAGTAATGCTTTCGAGTGCAAGGCGGGAAAAGCAGGAACGAATGGAGCCGGATGCTCTCCGAGTCAGTCAGCGACTCCAGGCCTTCAGAGGACTTGCTGTGTCGAGTCCCACTATGTTATTGGCTTCTGGTGTGAATATTCAGAGGCGTTTTGTCTAATGACTTGTCAAGCCGAGACGTGAACACGCAACTTTAACGGAGTGAAAGACATCATAATCTTGAGTCGTCTCCCACTCGCTCAAATAACAATATACGCAGACACAAAACAACGAGGATCACACATAAATCAACGGCGTTGCCACAGAATCACAGATTTAGTGGCGAAACGACAAAGACTCAAGCAGAGCAATAAAAACAGCAGCCAAAACAACAGATGGGCCAAGACACCAAATTATAGCGTCGGCGCCAGCGTGGAATACAGAAGATGGAGGAGAGAACATAAAAACAGTGAGAGCGAAAGGCTGGCTTCCGCGGCGAGACTGAGGAGGGAAGACAAGATTTCTGTAATTGAGATGGGTTCAATACGGGAAACCGTGATGCAGAAAAATAGACAGGAAGACAAATAAAGCATGAGTGGGATGGAGGGACAGTCTGGGAGAAGGCTGGAGTTTAATTGCACCGGGAATAGCTGCTGCAAAGTCAGGTTTGGTCATCCTATTTGATCAACTCCAATTAGCTTTTGACCACTGTCATATACAAAGACCTAATTTGAACATCTTTGTATCCTGTTTTTTACTTTTCAACAAGAGTTTCATGTTATTTAGACAGAAAGCATTGTCGTTGTTTTCACTTAAGAATTTCTTTTTGTTATTCTTGTGTCCTGTCTTGGCATTACAGGCATTCCGTAGAGATAAGATGGTTGCCTACATGTGTCGGGGCAGATTTACTTAACAAAAGGTATCCGAAGAGCGCGTTCAATCCAGAGTTTTTACTTGCTTTCTGCCCTGGTGACCCCCAAAATAAAAGGTGCTCTGGGAAAATGTGAGCCCAACGCACAAAGCAGGTGACGAGATAGGCAGGGTCAGCAGCCAGTACCGTCTCGCTAAGTGTGAGCATCAACATAAAGAGGAAAACACATTTAGATTGCCTTGGAAAGCCTAAATTTGCTGGGTCAACAAAATAATGTGCATGTAATCCAGTTTTGAAACTGACTAATACAGTCTGGGAGAAGGTTGGAGTTTAATTATTCTGGAAATAGCTGCTGCATTTAGATACACAGCCAAGCAGAATTCATTTTCCTCTACATTCAGCGCCGTATCACCAAACCCTATATGCTTCTATACTTGGCTACAGACGAGCATTGTGCACTTCCATATTTGATACAAAGCTGTTTTGACATACTTCATGTTCTCTTTTAGGAGAAATTAATAACATTCTAAACAACATCACAGCGCTTTTATCTAATTCCCTTTTTAATGACTTAATAATGTGTTCACAGATTGCCTGTTTCTGCTGCGCCTTCCTAACTTGCTCTAAACACAAATGCAGCGTAGTCTTTAGAAAATATTCCTGATATATTCATGATATAATTCAACAAATTCTTTGAGGGATTTCTGCATTTTGTTTATGTGGCGTCATGCCAGGACTTGCACAGCATGGGGTAAATAAATAGCAGTGCTTCTTTTTTGTTGTTTGTTTTTGTTTTATTTTGTTTCAGTTTTGGTGATGCTGTCTTTACTTACTAAAAAAAAAAAAACCCAAAAAAACAAAGGGAGCAGACATTTCCAAGCTCATGCTGTATCTTTGAAATCCAAAAAAGGAAGATGATATAAAAATGTAATTACAGTTACTGAAGCCTAAAAAGGTGATTTGCTTTAAAAATAACCCTGATGAGTTTTCAAAAAGGGGAGCACTCAAAACAGCTGTTGCCCTCAGCAGGTTTATAATCAAGTTGAAGTTGATAGACTTTAATGACTTAATAGTCACTCATGTGTTGTCCGTAGTGTTGAAACACCAGGCAGTTAAACAGACTTTTCACTCTTGGTAAAATAGCTCAAAATTCCCGTGGCAGTTTAACAGGTAAGCAAGTTTGCAACCAATTGAGCAGAACCTGCTAATAGCCACTGATCTATAAAGATTATTTACAATGGGACTGGACAATGATTTCTGACCCTTCCGATTTGTCTAGATTAATAAATCAGCCTTCACATTGCAGGATGTCAAACTATACACAGATTTTAATACTTTAATCATTTTATTATAACAATATTACATGAGGATGTTCAATGAGTTGTTCCATGTTTACAACACATTGTTTACATTTTCCAGTCAGTGCTATAAAGGTCCGACCGATCATGTGGGTTAACAAAACCACAGCAGAAATTAAATTTAAACTTGGACACATCAAAAGATGATTTCAGAGCCACTGATTCAACTTTGACCATCATATTGACATGAATGGTTAAAGGTGATAAACACAATCATTTTAGATGCAGCAGCAAAAGTAAAATTTCAATAATGCTTCATCTGTATTAAAACCCCATGTTGGCTGGTTACTGGTATCAAGATATACCAAGATTTGAAAATTTCTGTAGTTGCTTCAGAGATTACTGTTTGTGTCAAGGAAAACAACAATGCCCTCCCCCACTTGTTTCTGCCAACCTTTGGTCAGCCACTTTAAAGAATTTCTTCTTGTCTGTAATTATAAGAACATTTATAGTCATGACTTGCAAACTTTAAGATATGTGTTGTAGATAACATTATTATTACTGCAACATTTAGTGTGTGAGAAGCAACAATTATTCCTCCACTATCTATATGATACATTGATATAAAATGGAAGAAAAACTCTTGCTTTTCTGTTTTAAATTAAAGTGATTCCATCCTGTTGTGCCCTTTAAAAACACTTTCTTTTTCTGAATTTACTGTGATATTATGAAAGCAGTATTTGTACTTTAGGATATCATGTTGTGGGAACGTTGAGATTTTGGTGATCAAGATAACCAAATTTTAGCAGAAAATTCCTATTTTTATGAACCAAACTGTCAAACCATCTTCCCTGCACCACATTTCCAGAAAGAAAATCTGCTTTTTTTCCCCTCTACATGTTTATAGCAACAACTTTCTATTGAATGCAGTGTCCATCTGCTGCTGCCCCAAAAGTCAATAATGTGCTTGTAGAGCCATGTGTGTAGCCATTAACACCTACAGTGGCAGCAGTCCTGCCATTATGAAAGCATAAATTCTTCTGACATCTTGGTGACAAATTGTAATCTTTAGCAAAGCCGGCAACCTTTAAAAGTTGTTGAGCCGAGAACCGAGCAGAGAAAAAGTACAGGAGAACAGGTTTATAAAGTTGTTCCGAAGGTGGGAACACACAGTACAACCTGTGACATTTCGAAATACGCTTGTTATGTCGTTGAAAATGGGTTTCCAACAGCAACACTGCGACTGTCTCATCTTACTCGAAAAGCAGTTTGTTAAAAGGTGAACGTAAAGTTTCCCACCTTAGATGAGGCACATGAACGGGTTGCCCCCCAGTCCTAATGTTTTATTTAGTCACTGCAACCTGCAGCAATGTCCCTTTTGGTGCTGTGAGTGTATCTTTGGTAATAGGAGGGGGTCACACTTTACTAAAAGTTTCACTTTATGCCGATGATGTGATACTTTTTATTTAAAGTCCTATTTCTTTGCTGCCTTCATCATTACCTATCCAGACCCTTTTTTTTTCCAAGTGAACTTTTTCTTTTAAAGGAACAGACACTTGGATTCAAAATAGTCAAAGTGCAGCTCACCTATCTGGGAATCACAATAACACAAAGTACAAGAGTGTGTGTCATGGCAGACCCTTTTAAATGGTTAAATGTCAAACAGAATAGAGCGTTAGGAAGACATGGAATAATGTTGGAAAAAGTAACGATACTTAGACTTCTAAAACAAGTTCATGCTGCATAAAAAATTAATTTCAGGAATAGAGAAAATAAAGAGAATTATGCATGATATTTACTGCAATTCAAGCAGTTATTCATTTTATTACTATAATGAACATAGTGTAATATGTTCTGTAGCCCTAAAGCTGAAATTATAATGTCACCCCAACTTTGATTGGGTGCAATATCCCAGACAAATAATCATTCATTTATATTTATTCTTTATACCTAAATTCTTCTTTGGCTCCACAGATGCTTTAATCTCATTTTACCTTTCCAAAAGGAACTGTCTATGAGTATTTTAGGAATCAAAACGAAATGACTGACTGAAACACTAAAAAAATAATATCCCTTCCTTAAACTAGTAGTTGCAATCCAAAGAGAATAGAAATCTTCCTGAGGAACGTCCTGGATTTGGTCCAGGACATTTCTCATGTCCTTCCTGGGTTCTTGTCTTCCTCTGCATATCGATAAACCAGTTATTCCAGTAATCTAACATTTCCTCTAGGAGTGAACTGCGGTCGAAAAACATTTAAATTTCTGCATTTTCTCACTTCACACTCCCTTGATATCCAGCTGGTTACTTCCACCTTCTTTCTCGGATCACATTTACCAGGTTTAGTACGGAGCAGGTGGTGTCTGCTTTAAAAATCTTGTTTTACAAAGCGAGCCAGTCTTCTTCAAGCATCTGTTAACATAGTATTCCCTTCTCAAATCTGACTCTTTTAGAGAAAACTGCTGTCCAGACATTCCCTTCGATCATTTCCCTTGACGTTTTTAGACACCCAAGTAAGTCACTAACCTAGTTGAGGAGTTTTCACCTAAACCTATCAGGCAAAAGTTTAGACCAGGTTAATTCTAGTAACTTGTGTAGAGAAACTCAAGCAGTCCTTTTAACCATTCGATCTGCAAAGAATGACTGAAATTTGCCTTTTTTTTTCACGTGCTGGACAGCACTAAGAAACTGACCCTTAATTCTGGAGCTGCGCTTCCTTTACAGCTGTGAGCAATACTTTTGTTGATATTCCCCTCATGTCGAAAAAACACAATTTCGCAACTGCTGTGCTTCCATTAAATAAGAAAAAAAAAATTTATTAAAAAAAATTTTAATAACCTGAATAAGTTTGTTCCTGCGACAGGTCATTAAATAAACATGCCACACAACCACTTCCTGTTGACCTTTTCTTCATTAGTAACATCCGGTTGTAGGTCACATGTCTGCTGCGGAGCGGAAAAGAAAGTCTTTCCATTGCAGTTTTGCGAAACACACTAATTTCGATACCGTCGAAAAACTACCTCATTCTAGGGCAAAATCTTTTCATCAATAAAATGCTTTGTTTTTTTTTAATTGCCATGTTTCCATTAAGCAAATTTACTTTCGTATTTCCATTTTGCGTAATTATATGGCTAGTGGAAAAGCGGTCACTGGTACAGTGTGAGTAAGATGGACAGTTTACTTGTATAAAGCATCCAGTCCGTTGCCATATTACCGAGATCATCATATTTTGTTTTGGCCTTGAAAACATTAATTATTCCAAGATTTCCTGCTACCCTCAGCTAAGACACACTGGCTCTACCCAGATGAAAGACCTTAACTTATTAAAATCTAAATTTTGAAATGCATCAAGTAGGCTAACAGCTTTTTCCCTAGATTGCTGTTCCTGACTAAATGGGGTGTTGTTTTGGTGAAATAAAAGAAGAAAAAAGTTGCTGAAAAAAGATATTTGAAGTTAGCACACAAGAGCCTACCAGGGGATGCGAAATCCTCTTCAAGGATTTACTGATCACTGCTTATCTGCCAGCATCTCTTCTTAATTTTCAGTCGTTCTCTACTACGTCCTTAAGCAGAATAAGATCATCACAGAATGAGGCTGCCATGGACACACTCAACTATCGGGATAGCATTAATTAAAAGAAGCACAGTGCCCAGTTTCCGCCGTACAGACATGTATTGGGGAATTGATCAAAAAAAGTTCTCAGCTTTGTCAGATCAGAGAAAATTTGCTTCCTTTGGAGTTATTCGGCAGAATTTGGGAAAAACTTGCGGGAGGCTGTCTAATGCAGTTCAGAGAGGAATGCTTCTGAGGAGCCACTCGACCTAAAAGACTTGATTGGTGGCTTTTTTTTCTCTCCTTTTGATGGTTGCACTGTGCTTTCATCCACATAAAAAATACTGTTGATCGAATTCTCACTTGCCATTTAGTTAGTCTGACCCCAGCCATTTCTACTTCATTTTAAGTCAGTTTCTGTGCTGCTATACTTGACATTTTTTTGCTTTCTCAGTGCAATCACACCTTAGTGATCTTCATGCAGTTCTTCAAACCTGAAGGTTGCGATGCTTTTAAACATCCTGAACTGTCAATGACATGCTTATAAGAGATGTTGGTCCTCTGCATTACACAAAATGTCATAAATTGACCAGAATATAGAAAGGATCTGCAATTGTGGGTCACTATGAATGATTTCTGTTGGTTGTACTCAACCAACAGACTTTACTCTGAAATTTAGTTTCCCTTCCTGTTTTACAGGGTTACATTTTCAGTCTATTCTCATATCTACGCTGATGAGATATTATTTGACCTGTTAGTGGTCTATACAGGTTCTACTTCAACAGTGCTTGACTGCTGAGAGGAGCACTGTCTTGTCCAGGTAGGTTGTCCAGGTAGCTAGCTTAGGTCGCAGCCACCACAAGAACCTGAACATGATAAATGAGCAGATAGAAAAACATCCAGACTTTCAGAGCAAGCTAACAGGGCCCTTCAAATTGTTCGGGAAAGGTTATGTGCACCAAAAATGCGAAAGAAACAAGGTTAGAAATAAAATTTTGAGTTTTTTACGAGTAGCCTAAAAATATTTGGACAATATTCTCAGTTTCTAGACTTTCCCACCAACAATTTAAATCCAGTTTTAAAGTTAATTTAAGCCCATACCAACCTGGCCAGCGTTGGATGAGTCGCACAAGGCCGTGGAGTATTGCCTATCGAGCTCGGGAGCGTTGTCATTGAGATCTAACGTCTCTATTCCGACCACAACTCTGGACACCTGGCTGGGATTGTCTGGGAAAGGCAAAGAGCAGAAATAGACATTTTAATGTTGCCAACCAAAACACCTATCCATTGACCTGCGTTTGGAAAAATTAGATGAACACAAACAAATAGGGGGGAAAAAAACAACACACACACATACAATTGAGTGCAGGTTTGCGCTTCAATAAGCCCGTGCAATTGTCCTCGTAGGAACGATCAAACATTTTAGTCTTTGTCCAAAAAGCCTCAACAATTCTCAGATCCCATTAGCCAGCAGTCATTTGGCTAAAGGAGCCGTGGTACATTTGGTCTCATTTGGCTCATATTGTAGCTCCCAGGATCCCAGCTGGATGCTTTCATGGCGGTCCGATTCCTGCGCATCAAAGCGTTTGATTGGCAGCCAACGCTCCTCAAGGTGTCGAGTGCACGCGTGTTCGTTCCTTTAAGAAAGAGAGATGTCAGGCAGAGAGGAATGTCGAGGCCAGTCGGTGTGCGTGCGCGTCACACAAGGGTGCAGTTTAAATGGATTGGCTTTGGCTTTTCCACTCCACAATCACTTGGCTATACTCGCGCTCGGCCATAAAGTTCCAATGGCAGAGTGTCAAACGTGTAAAGTCCCCTCGCTATTCGCCCGTTTTACATTTTAGCCTGCTGTATAAAAAGCTCCAAACATCACTGGAACTCATTTATCTGGGCGGCCAACCCGACGCCAGGCTTTCTATAAATGTGAGATGAACACATTTTGAACATGGAGGAGCAGCGATGCGTCACGGGACGGCGGCGACCGCTCCCCCCACAACCGAGAAAGCTGAAAACGAGCTGTAGCTGCAATGCCACTGGGTGAGCAGGCCTGCCTGTGGCCATGGCAGAGCTCCCACTGTCTTTGTGTCAACACAACCACCAACAGTCTGTTTATTAGATAGAGCTCATTATTCAAGACAGGAGCTCGCTGTGCAGCCGCCTCAGCCGTACCGGAGCTCTCCTGCCACAAGCAGCCCTGAGTAGATTTTAAGCAAAGATTAGCTTCGTCCGGGACAGGACTTGGCAGGAAAGCAACTTTCCTTTATTGCAAGCAGAGGGCGGCATTATTTTACAATGCTCTCTCGTTTGTACAGAAATAAAAATTAAAAATGGATTGCGTCGTTTGGGGCTTTAATGAATTGCAGCCAGCCAAAAAACAAAAAAAACAAAAACAAAAAGAATGCTACTGGAACTGAGCCAGGCTTTACCAACAAGCTCGTGTTGATTCTAAAAATACCAAAAGAAATAAAGCAGAAAATAGACTCTTTTTTTTTTGTCACTGTCTGTTCAATAACCCGTATAGCACGTGCAATCCGAGTCTGGAACCTGACAGCAAGGATGATTGCCAGCCCTATAGAACTACTGAGTGACTAATAAGCTGATTCATCTAGCTGTTTTTGTGATCCCCCACACTGTTGGCAGATGAGAAAAAGTTTGGATTTGATAAGGCATAAAAGCGATGTTTGGTTTAGAAGAGGAGCTGTCTTTAACGTCAAAATGAGGTGCTATTATCTCACGTCATTGCTCCCATTCTCTCAGCTGAGGCTTTTTTCTTTTCTTTTTGCTAGTTATATTTCCCAGAGATAATCTAGAAAGCTAACAAGGTGAGGTGAGCTAAAACAGAAACAGTGTTTTATTTGAATTAGCAGCCACGGCTTTTCGCTGCCAGCTAATAACGATGGTTATGCAGTGCTGCTGTCAGACTTTCGCTGTGGTTTGGAACATCAGTGCACATTCCAGTAAAATTACCTCTGGTGAATGAGAAACAATGTTTATACAACTTGGTCTATTTTCCCACTTATTGGGTTGGAGAAATAGCTTCCTTTTTATTCAACTATACACTTTATGCTTTTTCCTCCTTTTCTACATTGTGATAAACACAAACTTAGTGATTTAATAGTCAAAGTTCATGTTAGAGAACATCAGAGAACAAACCTACCAAAATTAAACCAACAGGCCAGGAAAGAACAGCATTAATTAGAGAGTGACTCTGGAGGAGCTGCAGAGATTCAAAGTGGCAGAATGAGTTGACTAGATAGCATTAGTGGTACACTCAAATATATTCTTAGGGTAATTAAGTTATCTTCATAAAGCCATTATGCATATATTCTAGTATAGTTATATTAAAGAAGAAAAAATTCTAATTTTGAGTTTTAGAACAAAGCCAAATGTACAAATTGTGAAAGAAGACAAAAGCCACCATTTTACAGTGCAAGCTGACACACAAGAGGGGGGGGGTTAAGAAATAACATGCAGTTTTCAGCTTCAAGCAACAGCATGTAAGTTTTACAAAAATATGCTTTTCACATATTGGTAAAACTGTTACCAAGTTGTAACAGTTTTAACATGCGACATATAAACTGTGATACACTGTAAAAAAAATGTCTCTTATTTACAGTAAATTATGGGCAGCTGCAGTTGCCAGAATTTTACCGTATAGTTGGTCAAAAACAATCAATCAGAGCCAGGAGGAAGGTCTTAGCGCTGTTAATCAACCTTGTGTACATGCTTGCTCAATGTGCTAATGGCAGAGAAACAACGTGTCATTACTGGAAAATCATTTATCCGCCATCATAGGTGGCCATGCCAACTAGCCTTAGCATTTAGCAGTGCGAAGACCCTCCTCCTGGATCTGATTGGTTGTTTCTGACGGCGCTGTGTTTTTGTTTAGACGACAGTAGGACCACAGGGGGAAGGCAGAGGAGCTCAATTTTTTCACAAATTATCTGTTTCATATTATTCTGTCATGACATGGTGACAGTTTTGACAAATATGTAAAAAATTTATTTAAGCTACATACTGCTGCTTTAATGACAAAACAAAAGGACTAAAAAAATACTTTGTATCAACTAGCTTATATTTTTTACATTTTTAATTAAAAATATTTCCCCCGGTCTCCAACAGGAGACAAGATCCACTATGGATCCCTATTTACCAAACATACAGTCAGAGCTATATGATTCAAAGCATAGCCATGTGTTGGAACGGCCCAGTCAAAGTCCAAGCCTGAATCCAATTGAGACTCTGTAACATGCTCACGGCTCTCTCTATCCAATGTTACTGAATTGAGCTGTTGGGTAAAGAGAGGAATGAGCAAATATGCTAGTTTCTAAGGCAAGGTGAACACAAATGCAAGCCACACTTTTTAGATTTCATTTGTGTTGAAATCTACATTTGTTTCAACATTTGTTTCAACAAAATGTTTAAAACAAATGTGGAATTTTCCTTCCACTTCATTGATATACACAACTCAGTGTTGGTCCACCACAGCAAATCCCAGTGGCGTAACATTAAAGTCCGTTATTAAAACATAAAGGAATGTGGAAAGTCTGAAGGGTGTGAATACTTTTGTTATGCACAGAAGTTCCTTTTTTATTAAATTTTGCATTCTTTATGCTTTTGCACACGGAATTCGAAACGGCATGCGTGACTTTGCAGCATATTAATGCACTGTTTGGCTTTCAGGAGATTTGTGTGTTGGCACTAGGCGGTACAACACAAATTACTCGAAAGGCTCTACGCTGGCACTTATTGCTTTCTTAAAACAAATCACTCGAAAACATCTATTTACAAAATTACCTTTCATGCATGATTGTAAGCTCCACATCGACTTCAGATGTCTGATTTTTTTTTTTTTTTTCTTCGTTGGAGTACAACCTGCGATGTGCCAGACTCTTTTTCTATAACTTGCTTTGACGCCGTAGGTGTTTATCATTCCCATTTTGCAATCACAATGTGCCAGGAAAGCAATGCTTGTCTTTAATTTGTTGCTTTAATGCGGCGACTTAGCTCGTATTCCTGTGGGGAAGGGATCGGTTGCGGCATCGGATAACCGACACCGTATAGATCTGCTGATTTTCAGGCACGCTGTAACAAATCGGTCTTGCGGCCAAACAGCATCCCCCTCACGGCTTGATGACTTGAAGGCTAAGCCGCTTAGCGAGCGGCAACTCACAAAGGATACCAAGCTTTTCAGACATTGTACGGCGTTGAGTTTTACTCCGCTAAACCTCTTAGTCGTCATTGGGTCCAGGTGTCAGGGTTTAAAAGAAATAATGATTTCAGAAGAAGAAATAACCCAGAAAGAAGAAGAAAAAAAAACGCTCTAATGACGCAGCAATGTGACCTCTGACCTCTCTGGGTGGCGATGACAGTGATGTTGTGCCAGTGCTCCCGCTCGCGGTCCAGCTCCATCGCCGTGGTGATGAGGCCGGTCTCTGGGCTGATACGAAACAGGGCCTCCGGATCCGACTGAGGGTCTATTGAGAATCTGAAGCGGAGAGAGAGAGAGAGAAAGAGAGGAAAAAGTTATCAGAGAAGAAAGGTGAGGGAGATGAGGAGGGGTAACAAAAAAAAAGTGCCCCAGCAAAAGGAAGGAAGGACGCAAGCGGAGTTGGCAGCGGGGCGCGGAGTGAAAGAAGCGGCGGGGGCAAGTGTGTGAAGGAGCGATAAGGGGGACGGCATTCAAATGGCCAAAGAATTAATATGGGGAGATTATCGTGGCAGATTGGGGCTTTTTTGAAGTGAAAAGGATTATCAAAAGATCTCCAGCAATATACCAGCTATCATTCTTCCCCACATCTTCACTGCTAGTGCTTTTGCGTTTAATTGGGACATGGTTTTTTGGAGTTGATTTGCTTTTTTTTTTCTATTTCTCTCTACTTCTTTAAACTTCTTAAGTCAGGATCTCCCACAAATGAAAGTTAAAGTACAGAACCTTTTCACATAGTGTAGTTGATTTATGTATAGAAAGTGCACCTGGCTTATGTGATTACCAAACTGTTTTGTGGATGAATGTATTAGTACTGATGCCATTACCTTGAAAACTCTCCTCGTTTTCTTTCTCATAGAAAGTACACCAAGTCTAGTGCTTCTGAGAAAGTTACTGTTATGATTGCCATTGTGTACTTTTCTTGCCTTTCTTTCTGTGGAAAGTACCCCTGGTCTATAACTTATATGTGCTTAGCTATTTCTTAATCCTAGATGTAATCACTGAGAGCTTTTGATGCTATGTACTTGTGTTTCTCTCCTTTAACAAATTGGTTCTGGCCTTGTGCTTTTGTTTTTATACTTAATCTCGCTTCTAGACAGTACATAGCTGATGATGCCACTAACTTAAATATTTAGTGTTTTTCTTAAATTATTGTTTCTGTGGTTTTTTTTTTGCTGTGACTCCTTCCTGCTGTCCCAACCCTTAGCTACCACAGTGTAATAGGGCCATTGTACATATGAAAGAAAAGGAGTAAATTTCAGCAAAGATTTTTCAAGAATTTTCTTTTTTAATTTCTGAGTTAGAAAAGTACAAAAAAATACTAGAAAAACTCAGGACAAGTAAATGTTTACCAGTCAACTCAGAAAGTTTCAGATTAATCTAACAAATTTTCTAGAAAAACCACAGAAATTTTACAATTTTAAAAGTCAAATCTTTTCAACTTTTGAAATTCAAATTTCCTATTTTGTTTTAGAAAACTTTCTGAGATTAATCTAAAAATTTCTGATTGTTTTAGTGGAAATGTACTCCTCTTTTTGACATTTCTTACCTTCTAGCCCTAATCATAGAATTCCTAGATTAAAGTCTGATTTGACTTTTTTTTCCATGAAATGTGTGCATAAAATGTGCCAAACAAATAAAGGCGCCTTGCCTGAAAAGTAAAGTAAAAAGTCAGAATTCTTTTTTTTGTTTTTATTCCATTGACACTAATGCTCTTCCATATATTTGACCTACAAACAGGGGTGCTGTATATGGGGGGAAAGTTATGCCAATTCTAAGGGCCCCTGACCAACAGGGGGCCCTCCACAATTTATTTATTTATTTTTTGCTCATAGAAATAAAAAAAAATTGAGGCCCTGTCAATTACAAAATTAATCATATTGTGTTTTCGAAGACTGTTTTTAGCAGTAAAAATGTAATTTTCTCACTCCTAGACCAAAAAACACACATCCATATTTGCCCTGAACCCCTTGGTTCTGAATGAAATGGTTCCTTCCTGCTTGGAGCTTGGCGGTGAAGGTGATAAGCAGCAGTCAGTACAAGACAAGAACGACTGTTCTTGTCGTTCTTGAGAAAGAGAAAAAGGTAAAAGTGTCAATTTATAACCCAATTTTTCCTCCAATAGGTGGTTAGACTGTTTGAGATTATCAACCATTCGGCATAGTTAGCTTAGCTACAGAATGTTATGTGGACTGTTGCATGTAAAATTCATGAGCAGTAAATATTGTGCTAGTTATCAGTGTTGAACCAAAGAAAGCAAGGCAGGTGCAAACCTTTAAAATTGTGTCGCTTTTGATGGGTCAGATAGACTCAAAAAATTCTAACAGCAGCTGCATGGGGGGTGGGGGGGGATTTAATTTTTTGTCAGGGGGCCCAAGATTCCTGGCAGCGCTCCTGCCTACAAATATTAATCAAGAAAAAAACTGGATGGTTTTGTTTCTCAAAAACAAAGCCAAACATCACTAGCAGTTCACTTAGATGCCTTATGCCTTACCTGATATTATTAGTCAGACCGGTATCGGGGTCTACGGCGCTGACCCGGCCCACGGTGCAGGCTGGTGGGCAGTTCTCAGACACGTCCATGTGGTATTTGGATCGGGAGAACCTTGGGGGCTCATCAGCGTCTAGCACAGCCACTCGGATTGAAGCTCTGTCTTTGAAGGGGCCACGGCGTAGAAAACGAGGATCCACTATGGGGTTCAGGACCTCCACTGAGAAGGAATAGGA
This sequence comes from Brachyrhaphis terrabensis, assembly GCA_903067065.1. NCBI lineage: Eukaryota > Metazoa > Chordata > Actinopteri > Cyprinodontiformes > Poeciliidae > Brachyrhaphis > Brachyrhaphis terrabensis. Next base: position 22,537 of record CAEGAG010309080.1, read on the forward strand.
ACTCCGGCTCTCATAGTCTACAGGCTGGGGGGAGAGCAACAAAACAAAACAAAAAGAAAACGGTGGGAAAAATGCCCAGATAAAAAGATTCAAGAATATGAGCACTTTAATTTTTTTTTTCTTAGTAGCAAGAAAGGGCATAAATACCAATGTTTTAAACATCAGATCCAACAGTCTGCACTTTCATTTGAACTAATTCTCACACCAAATTATCCACGGACGGCTGCTGAATTACATATCAAAATCCGCGAGACGGCACATAATGAACAGTATATCAGCACATCAGAGAGGGAGAGTGGCCACGTCCAGAATCGGCTCGGAACAATTTGGAGGGACATAATCTCACGGTTACCTTCCATGTTGTGACATTTGGATTTCTAAAGAGGCTTCTTTGAAGGTTGTTGTGGGCGGGCGGCTGCTCAGATGGTGGGATTTTTTTTGTGTGAAGTGAGAAAACGCATTCATGAGGCGGCGATGCTACGGCATCGCCAATGAGATTCCTGACACTCAAAAGTTAAAAAGCCTCTTCAGAACTCAGCCACTGATGTGACTACGTGTTTGCATGTCGCTCTGAGTTGATGTTTGGATATTTTTTGACATGCTGAGACTAGAGAACGTACAGCTGAGGAAAACTCTGCCAAGAAGCTGCGTGTATTTGTGGGAGTTGAGAGATTAGCAGCGCTGCACTGAGCAGCCAATCCAGTTTTGTCTCTTTTTTTAGCTTTAGCATTGTTTTCTTCCCACTGCGCTGGCAAAAACTCCTCAATGTGTTGGTGTGAACTGGTAGGCGTTTCTACCAGTTACTTATGCATTTGCATTTAGACTCATTTGCTCTGATACCCCTAAATGAAATCACTTTTAAGCAACTCTACCTGTAAGCCGGTAACAACAAGTCATTAATCCAATTTTAAATTTGAATTAGCTCGATCATTTCCATTCTATTATATTTTTGAAATGCAATTTTACTTCATAATCCATATTAGTTATTGTTTTGCTTGTAAGTGCTTTTTAATTCTGTTTAATTTATTGGTTTTTGATTTTGGATATTTAAAATATCTTTCAGTTGCATTAAGTGCTTTTTTAAAAATTAAAGTTTAAGAGGGCAAACTTGCATTATTATGCCATTATCAATACATGACCTGAAAATGGTCGTGATAATAAAAATATTATCATTTATGGCAGTCATTTCTGGGCGATTCATTATCCAGCGAAATTTGCTATTGTGACGAGTTTAGACACCTGTGCTTGATTTAATCACAAACTTCTATAATTTTAAAGATTCTATAACAAAGCTCTTTTGTGAAGTTTTAAGATTTAACTTATAAGGCCATGTTTTCAGGTTTTCAAAATAAATGACACGTGTGGAGGGAAACTAAAGCTGTATCCCTTGCTGGGCACACCATCACAACTTCCCCACGGATGGTAAATCTGGTTAAATGGATCATCAAGAGCTAAATAAAGACCAATTACAACCAAAAACAACTTAGAAGTTGCAAAGGATTTCAGAGTGGAGTAGAGTTTTACCTTCCAGCCAGGTGGGGACACTAAATGTATAACAGGAAGCACAATGGAATGGCTTAAATCCAACAATATGACATCTAGTATCGACCCATCCAGTATTGGTAATGCATTCCCTGGCACAAAGTCCAACAGCATCTTTAATATTCAGTCACTGATGCGACTACATATTTCATAGCTTATGTTTGGGTATTTTTGACTCATCTGTGAGTAACAGCAGCACAGTGGAACCATATTTTATCCACATTTTCCTTTTAGGAGGTTTTAGCCTCTTATTTGCTCCTGCAGTATTGCCAAAAACGCTGAGATATGTTGTTGCATTTAAATGGGAAAAAAAAAAAAGTTACAAAAGTGTTGGTAGGGTTCGTTTCAGAGGTAAAAGTTAAGTTGCACTCTTTGCAGAAGTGCAAAGCATCTGCCGCGCTGTACAGATGTTACGTCGGCAGATCATTTCCATAAACATTAGAGCTTCCGATGATGAAAGCGCAAACGAAAGCATCCCATCCTATTTTTCACAAACAACGCTTCTCTAGTTTAGAAGACAATCTCCATCTCCATGGAGACTCCACCATCACCATGGAGACTTCTACCTGGATGTAAGGAGCATTAGAAATTCCCTTGTATACTTGCATCTATGCAGGTGTAAGAGATTTCATTTGGGATAGAGGCTCGGGCAGAGACGTTATGAAGCCTGTTTTTTCTTCTTTTTTTTTTTTCTCTGTTGTTTCTTTTTTTTTTTCTGAGGTCTCTCCGTGTGATTGTGCGCCGCTCTCCTGCCAGCACGGCGGCTCTGAAGCGAAGAGACAGCCTCTGATCTGGTTCGTCGAGATGATTGTTAGCGAGAGGACAGGCACGCACGAGTAATCACACACATCTACTGTCTCCCACCGTCATGCACCTGCTGCTGATTAAATTTCAGAAAAGCAACACGTTTTGAGTCTGGTTCAGAATATCTGTTTGAGGGACGAGTGGGTGTACAAGTGCTTCTTTTGAGCCTGTGTCTTTTGCTCAAAATGTGTCTTTAAGGGAAGCAATGTATGTGATTCGTCTCGGCCGGATTGGCTGAAAAAAAAAAATCATAAATACATCATGTTGGATGAATAATAAAAGGGACTTCTGGTGGAATTTCCGCTGTCAGCAAAATAGAGAAAAAAAATCACTCGTGATCCAGTCAGAAGAATAAGTATTGATATTCTCTCCTTCTGTTCCGTGTTTATTTTTTTTCCCCATTCCAAGCTGTAAAGAAGTGCAAAAAAAACATTAAATTTGCGGATTTAGACAGAAATCGGGATTGATTAAAAATTATGCAGAAAAATAAGGGGGAGTAGAAAGACGGCGTGGTGGAGGCAATTTGCAGAGCTTCTCCTAGGCAAAAAAACCCAAAACAAAACAAACAACAACAACAAACAAAAAGAGCTGCCATGGAAGACAGAGAGACGGAGATCATGATGGAGTGGATGTGTGGAAGGAGGGTAGATGGAGGGAAAATGCGCTCTAACGGGGCCCACATTACTGGGAGAACGAGACAATCTGTCTAAGGAGGAGAGGTGTCACTTACACTGTGAGCGCACACTCATCAACCCCCTCCCTCCATCCAGCTCCATCACTCCGCCGCCGCTCCATCACCACCTCACACACTCCATCACCTATTCCCCGATGAACCAACTCTAATCTTTTTTTTTCCTCCTTCCCTGTAGACTCGGGGTGTGTGTGTGTGTGTGTGTGTGTCAAACCACAGCACACACATTCTCCTACCCTCATGGGCCCCAACATGAATCAGTTACCATGCAGGCGCTGCAACAGTTATTCTGGTGTGCTATGGGTTTATCCACCGCTAGCTCGTGTGAGGTTTACATCCATCCAACCATGTATGTCTGATTCAATCTCCCAAAGGTTACACTTTATTGAAACAGCACATTCTCTGTCTAGTCTTTAAAGGTGACCTACCATGGTTCCTCGAACAGGTTAGGATAGCTCTAACAAAACACGTTTATTACATTATTTTGCACAAAACCATTCTTGGATAATGAGATCTTAGTCCAGTCAGCTTGGCGTATTTTGAGCTCCGTTTTAGAGCCTCCTGTCACTTTAAAATTAAATGAGCTGCTCCTGGCCACCGCAATTGTACAATCATACATCTTTGAAAAGCAGAAGTGGAGCCTCCTGCACAACCAACAAGAGTGCAGTGAGTGGTGTCTGGATGATAAGTCGACAACAACACACTTGTCTTTCCCGGCAGCCGTTGTGCAATGCATACAACGGTAAAACCAAACGTCCTGAAGCGTCACTTGGGTTGCTAGGTAACAGAAATAACATCCTGCATACTAAGACTTGAACTCTGTAAACAGCACTGAATCCAAACGATACAGTTTAACGATTTTTTCTGTTATAATAAGAAAATGTGAAAAGAACACGCCACTTTCCCTCAACTTCAAAATTATTAATCACTTTATTATACCGAATCTCTACCAAACACACCGACGGTCGAGGCCGAATGTGGGAAAGTTCCAGGAGATTGAAAACTTTTGCAAGACACTGTATGAGAAGTCTGGATAAGCTGGGGTCTTTTCAGGATTTCGTGCTATAAGAACAAAACACACACATGAAAGCCAAGCTAGATCCGCACCAGAGCATCCCTGAGGCTGCGGGCGGAGATGTCTCTCTTACTCCTGAAATTGGCAGCAGGAATGCAGACTTCATTAACCCTCAGATCTCCACCTTCACCCAAGGCTAAGGCAGTGATTTAGAGGAATATTAAATTCTTAATATTAATTTAACACTGATGTGGAAGAGGAAGTGCAGAATGAGAAAGCAGGAAGGCATCTGTTTACTTAAGAAGGTAAAAAAAAAAAAAAAGCCTTTGACAGAAAGACGTTTCCACAGAAGGAACCTTTGAGGGGGGGAATAAAAAAATAAAAATTAAATCAACAAAAGCTGACTTTTTCATATTTCTGATCAGTTTCCCAAGGATTTATGCACAATCTATATAAATATACCAACAAGCATTCTCTAGCAGCTAACAACCCTTGTGGTAAAAGAAAACAGCAGGGATTGTTAAAATTGGTAAACACGACATTCTAACTTCGCTATTCTCGCCTGATTCAACCAGCAGGGGAGCGAGTAAGAGCACTCCTCAAGCTGCAGCGGCGGAGCTGGTTAGGGCGCAAATGAGCAGAGGGAGCAGTGATGAATCAGGAAAAGCAATACATTATTTCCTCATTATTTTAATACTCACCACCTTTGCAAAAATAGCGCATGCTCCTCCACAAAGGCACGTTTGTGGATTCCTTGTTTGAAGTGTGTAAAATACGACAGAAAAAGAGCGACAAGCTCGGGCGTTTCAGAAGACCCGTCGCTTTAGGCAGGCGCCACAAACAGGAGAGTGTAAACAGTGACCAAACGTCTTACAAAAAAGGAAAATATTTGCTCAAATTCATGTCGAACTCAATTCAACGCTGACTGACAGCTGGTAAAAACAAGAGCTCTAGCTGCAATATTCAGTACATTTTGTTTTTAACAACAGCATAAGGAAACACTTTCAAAATAAGGACAAAAGGAGCCAAATTTTAACAGAGACTGAATCTGTGATCAAATTTTAAATATTTAGGTGAAGTTTTTGAGTCAAAGCTACAGTTCTCCCTAATTTGATTAATGGCTCTTCAATTCAAAACTGCAATGTCCCATTCACTTTAAAAGCAGGAACACAAACCTGGCAAAGATGTTCAACATTGGAAACAAAAAAAACTATTTAGACATGCAAACTGTTGTGCTCGGTGAGCATTTCATGCGTTTAGACGTCTCTGTGACTGGAAGTGGACTTTGTTGAGATGCACGAGTTTATTGCTGCACCCAGCACTATTTATTATACATATGGCAGCCAGATTGAATTTTGAGGTAGATCTCAGTAAATCTTATTACAAATGGAACACAGAAGCAGGTTTTAGTGCAGACACTTCTCACATAAAAGCAAACAAAAAAACAAAAGTTTCTTTCACAGTACAAGACTGCTTAGTAAGGGGATTTGTAAATTCTATTTCCTTTTTTTCCTCATTTGGTGAAGATCAAAGAAGATGAAAACACTGTAACCCAGTCAAAATACGTCTGTGTTGCTTCACGAAAACATGATTTTGAACACCTTTCGCTCCTGAAATAGAGGTTCAGGAACTGTAATTTAACAATGTGGCTGTATTTTTCACAACTTATTGTCAGAAGAGAGCCAAGACATAAAACCTAATTAAAATAATTATATAGTTAGATACTTATAATAACTGAGTCTCTATCATAAACCACTAATATTAGCACTAATGTTAATACGTCTGCTGTTATGATTTATGAGTCTGCAGATCTTAGACTGACAACAACATGCCAAGAAAATGAACTAACAGCATGTATTTAAATGAATCTGAGAACTTGTTTGCTTTCTGCAATTGCACTGAAACACAAAGTGAAACGCGTCTATATCTTATTTCTGAAGGATCAGAAATCCCATACGGTCGTGTGAGGAAAAGAAGAAGAGGAAACACCCAGCGAGTGGCAGCTGTGAGGATGAAGATGTTTTCTTTGCGAAGTCTCGATGTCAGAGGAGAACGAGCAGATGGTTTACAGATGATAGAGAGACATCAGTAGCACAAATAAGGACTTGCAACAATGAAGTGTGCAGAATAGAATCTCTGAACGCGACACTGAGCCTTGAAGCAGATGGGCGACAGCAGCAGAAGACCAAGGCTGGTGCTGGTGCGACAGGAAACGGGTTCAGCCAAACTGAGCGAAAAAAGCCTGGTCTGATGAGTCTCAATATTAGTTGTGACAATCAGGTGGCAGACGTCAAATTTAGCATAAGTATCATTATAGCACAGATCTTTCAGCTTTCTCTTAGCCAAGGTTTAGTCATGTAGAGGAACATTTTGAAGTTGGTAAGTCCAGGGAGAATGAATTCAATAATACTGGCCAAAATAATGCCGACAAAGGATTTTTTGCTATTATTTCCAGCGGTCATTGGACAGGTCGTTAGTCCGTCACGTTTTACTTAAAAAAAATAAATAAATAAAAACCTCATTATTATTTTCATTCAGCTTAGCCACCTGAGTGGAATGGTTTTCAATCAAAAAAATGTTAAAAAGTTTCAAATTATAAAACTGTTTCAAACGCAGTTCATTTAATAAATACAATTAGATGAATTTATATTGATGTACACTTAACTTGATTTTTTATTTATTTATTTTGGTTCAACTTAATATAAAACAAGTTTACTTAAATACTAAATAACTTTTTATTTTTGTTTTCAGAGGGAAAGTCCCATTCCCTCTGACATTTTTCCAGCACTACTGAATGAAAAGTAAAATAAAACTCCACCAAAAGTACGGTTAAAAAAGTAACCACTGCGGTGCCGAAATAAATGTCACCATGGAAGAAAAATACAACCATAAAGAGACACATTTAAGAGTTCACTTACTTTCTCATCTCGTGATAACAATCCATCCCTTGCCATACAAACATTTAATGCTTTCATTCAAGTGTTTCAATAAAATTAGCCTGATCGCTGAGTGGAAAATTAATTAATAACATTGATAATTAAAAGATTTAACCAGTTCACCGTGCAGTTACACACAACATTCGCTGATTCCATTTACCCGGAATTAGCTGATTTATACACTTTTAGCAGGAAGATCATTACACTCAGTGGCATTCTTTAATCAAAACAAGCAAGTCTAAGACCGTATCTTGTCGCCGTTGTGCTAACATTTACAGATAATCATCTACTTAGGCAGAAGAGCCTCCAACAGATTGACATTGAGGAAACATAATTGGCCTGTGGCCCTCGTGCGAGTGCAGACAGTTTACCGTCTCCTCAAACTGCCCTCGTGTTTTCACGCCCACGCGCTCCACAAGTGTGACCTTCCTGAGTCCTGTGATGTCGTGCTCCAGCAGTCCCTTTTTTGAAATTCTAATTTCTATTCAATTTCCCTTTCAGATTCGCCTCACAGTAAGCAGAAATTAATTAGCTAGCCCGCATGCTAGACTGGCAGAACATAATACCGCTCTCCTGGAAGAGGCCCGCTCACGGCAAAGCGCAAATTTCCACCGCGCGTGTTTGACTGCGTGCGCGCGCATATGGCACGAACAGTTTTAACGTGCGTAACTACAAGGTGGGATCTCGAATTAGCAAGGTGATGACTCTCTCTACCTCTACTACACCTGAGTGAAAAAAAATGAAAGGAATGAAGATTTCGCTCGAATGTAAATGAAGATGAATTTTGCATATCCTTCCCCTTCGCCTCCTTGTGCTTTTTACAGGTTTGTGTGCGTGCTGCGCCCTGCCGTCCTTGGCAGCTAGTTTTTTCTCTCTCTCTCTCTCTCTCTCTTTTTATTTCCTGCATTCTAAATCAAGATCATACATCACATTTGTCTGATGACAAACACAGCTTTGGACGTTTCTGCCAACAAGCCCAGCTGCAGAGTTGAGAGAACAAAGAGCCTGCTAAATCTCCCTTTTGACTCTGTCTGCCATCTTCCCTTCCCCTCTGTCACTTGTCTCCTGCCTTCTGTCACCGTCTTGCTCCACCCATCAAGCTTCCTTTTATTTCTTTAAACCTACGGGCAAGACATCGGTCTGACCCTCTGTCTTTTTTTCTTTTTTCTTTTTCTAATTTTCTCCATCTCTCTATTTTTTCCCCTCTGAGGAGATTAACACAATCTCTCCTCGGTGTGAGAAAACAAACACAGATAATCCTGAGCGCGCTGCTGGCGTGTGACCGGGGATTAGCCAGCCGTTTTAAGTGAGAGCATATGGAAATAATAATGGCGAACCGACGCGCGCATCATCTAGTTTGTCCCCGTCCCGCCCCCCGTCTCTCAGGTAGGAAGAATGAAAGGCACACAAAGCAGCGCGAGCTTTACACACCCCAAAGAGCACACCTGAAAAGTGAAACCTGCTGGTGAATCGGGATACAGACATATCTCATATTTCACACGTTAATGCTGCCCATTGTGATGGCGTCTATAGTGAGCCCACTTTGTAATACGACATGCTATTAGGAGAGGTGTACATGTGTAATGAGGTGTTTAAAAAAAAAAATCACAGCTTTATTCCACAGTTGCCTCTTTTTTTGCGCAAATCGTTAACAGTTTGCTGTGACTGAGATTAGAAATGCAGCTGCAAACGTTTAACAACCCATCTGTGGGGGTAAATTTTCCTCCTCCCCAAGATACCCACCTCTGTTAGACTAACTGAGCCACCATGGATTCATCTCAGTGAAGTGAAACTTGTCACCTCCAGGCGCCTGTTAAAGGGATAGTTCACATTTTTTTGTGCGAAGCTCCATTTAACAGAGAGGATTTGTGGAAGGCACGTCTGAAAACACGCCACCAGTCCTGGAGAAACGCCCTGGTTTAGACGTCTCTCTGTTGCATCAAAGCAAATTAGTGACTGAGTTACCATTTCAATGTGTCATCAGGTTCTGCAGAAGTGTAATGAATCATTCATTTGAGTCACGTGTGTGGAACCAGGCGAACACACTGCAAACACACCAAATCATACCAATTCACCAAGTATTGTTGGTCTAGTGTCTAGTGCAAGTATCTTAGTAAACTTGAAGTAGGACAAAACTGACTTACAAGTAACTTTTCAGCAAGGTACAGCAACTTGTTGCAAGTAAATAATTAAATAATATTGATTTCAAAAAAGTACTAGCTCCGTGGGCAGAGAATATTTAGCTTATAACATTAAATAATCTGCCAGAAGTGATGACATAGTTACTTTGAAAAAGTAACTTTAATCGGATTACCGATTACTCCTTGAAAAAATAATTTAAGATTACTGATTACTTGATTTGGAAAGTAACTAAGTTACATTAAAAGTAACTTTTTAGTTACTTTCAGCAGCTGCTAACAAATAAAATAAAATTACAAATGAGAATAGTAACGCAAAGTAATTTCGATAAGTAACTGTAGTCTGACTACTGGATTTAAAATAGCAATGCGTTAGATTATTCGTTACTGAAAAAAGTGGTTGGACAGAGTAACACGTTACTTTGGAAAAACGAAAGGTGAATTCACAACCAGGAAATGTCTGTTTGCTTGGTCCAGACCAAAAGCAGACAATTTATTTCATCTTGAGCAATTAGCTTCCATATAGTTTTTTTTTTTTTAAACCAGACTGTAATTTGTAAACAAAAGCCATGCAAAGACAACAGTTGCTCCCATTCGACCGGAATGATGGGAGACGGGACAAAGTAAAGACCCGGGGAAAAAAACTAACTTTGGAAGTCCTGCTTTCTGCATGTGTGTTTGCACATTTGTGCTGTTATTAAAATTGCAGTATCATCTTGAAGATCAAGAGCAGCTCATACAACGCAAATTTAGCAATGTGATATTAATTTTGGAACGCCCTCTGACTCACAACATGCTGGCAGCAGCATCGCCAAGCAGAAAACAGCAGCAGCGTTGGAGACATTGAAAGGCTAATTTTTACAATAATTCAAAGGTGGTTTTAATGCCCCAAAATATGTGAAACGGCTCCCTTTTCCTTCATAAGTAAAGTGGAAGCTTTAGAAATCTGTAAAAGTCTAAAGAATGTATGGCTAGTGGAAAATTATAAGTTTGACTTCTCTAAATAGTTGGGATTTTAAATTAAAGGGTAAAATGAAGATTTAAACGTTAGCATCAGCTCTTAGCTAGTAATTGCATTTTGTTCTGTATCAGTTGATTTAACATACTTCTTATGTTAATATTAGCCTCAAATATAGTAAAGGGTATCAGAGACAATACTTGTACCTGGAGCTTATTAAAGCTTGGGCTAACCTAGTATTCTGACAGCAGTTTGCAAGACACACTTCACTTTTGTGAGAGATATTATGGCTTTTTACTATTACGCTTTTAACCTGTTGGTTAAAATCTCCACTGCCTTTCATTAACCCTCTTCATTTAGAGTATCCAGCTCCAGTCGGGTTTTAGATGGCTCTGCTCCAAGGCAGCCGATTGGATTCAGCAGAAGCCGTGTTGATGAACCATGATCTGATAGGGGTGTGAACTGGGAAAGAACTAAAACACGCAGCACGCTAGCTACTGAGGACTTACTTGGTACACCGCTGATTGAGTGGAAATCCAGGTCAGCTGGTCAGAAAGGCTGAGACCAATGGAGACATCTACTAGTTTAAAAAGACCAATTAAAAAGAAAAATGAAAAAAAAAAATATATTTTTTAAGAACTGCAGTGGGTGGGTTATTTATACAGAAGCCAATAATTATTTAAGAGGAATTGTACTTTTAATGCTGTTCCTGTTGGAAACATACAAAGTAAATAACGTGTAAGCACATAGACAAGCTTGATTGACAGCGCTAAGACCATCCTCTTTGCTCTGATTGGTTGTTTCTGACCGAGAGTGGAGCAATTCTGCAGATGGGAGGAAATGGAGGAGCTCTATATTATCTGTCTCACATCACATCGTGAGTACAGTGTGATGGTTTTAACAAATTATGTAAAAGACATATTTTTTATAAAATGTACCTTAAGGCTCCCACCGCTGTCTCCTTTCGACCAACAGGAAGCGGTGCCAATGATGTTAAAAAAAACCCCGCCAACTAAAAACCATCATGCTAATTCTGCAGCTAATTTGTCAGTTTTTCCTCTCATTACGAATCGCTTCTAAGAGGTAAACAAAGAGATGTAAACAGACTGAGAAATAAACTAGACGAAAAAGTGGAAATGAACTCCAACTATGCTGCTCGTGAAGACGGACAGACATCGGCAGTCTGTGAGTGCGAACGCGGAGCCGGACTGAGTCAGACCCTCAGACAAGCCGAGCGCTCGGCCTGACATGGCCGCCAGACAGAACGCGGAGGCAGGACGAGGCGAGGCAGCCGAGTAGAGATGCCGCGTTAGCGTGTTTACGCGCATGTACGCCCGCCGTGTCTCGCTCCCTTTTTCTGTATTTGTCTGACGTGTGAGGAGCTCAGACAAGGAGAGAGCAGAATGCAAAGAGGCAGCAGTTGATGATGACAGGGCTGGGAGAGAGGTAATGGCAGGGGTGGAGGTTGGAGGGGTAGAAGAAAAGTGGGAGAATTCCTTTTTTTCTTATTTTATTTCCAGGTGCTGACGGGAAATAAGCAGAGATAAGCAGGAGGAGGCTTCAGTTCCCCCCTACCTCCAGACTCGCAGGGTGTTAATGACCCAGCTTTCGTTGCAAGTCGCTACCCCGGATTCACCCGTCTCCCTCTTTGTGATGCGCCCTTCCCTTTTTGTCTCAGTCTTCGTTTCTCCAAATTTTTCTCAGCCTTTTCTCCATTTTGTCATCAAACATTCTCTTCTCTCTTGCAGTCTTCTTTTTTACTGTCTCCCAAATCCTTGCTTCCCCTTCTCTCTCTCTCATCTCTGCTACTTCCTAATCTGCTGTTAACCCTCCTGCAGCTTCCACCCACCTCCCATCTGACACGACGTTCTGAGGCAAAGGCGAACGCCGCTTTCCTGCTCTCCCTTTAGTTCTCTTTCATTGTTCCCCCGCAGTTTAAACACGAAGAGCCGCGAGGTCAAGTGTGCGTTATCGATGCGGGCTTCTGTATTTCTCTGCGGCGTCAGCTCGCATGTGTAGGTGAGCGTCCACGCTCACTACCCAACCGCGGCCTTCGTACACGAGAGAACGCTTCTCGCAGACGAGCGGCCGGAGAGATTCGGCCCACAGCAACGAGGCGGCCGTGGAGGTCAAGTGCGCTCTGGTATCACAAGTCGTTCTGCTCTGAACGACAACGGATCTTTGTTGTGCATTCAGGGACAACAAAGTTTTCACCGCTTAAAATTTTTCAACGCGCGAGAGCCGTCTTTTCTCCAAAATATGAACACAAGACCATGTGAGTCATTACAACATACCCTGAACATGAACATAAAATACCTGCGTAAAAAATCCAAAATTTCCTTCTTTTTAATTTTTTTTCCTTTCCGGGTTTAATGAAGTCAAACCGACAGTAGCTTAGCGCCAATTTAACGCCTTGTTTACTTTAATTCTATTAAAGTTCTGAATGGCTTCACATTTTTTTTAGTAAAGTGTGAATTCCCTTAAAGGATTAACTCCCTTTTCATGCATCCTCAGCTGTTTGTTTCTTAATTGTACAGATATCAACCACTTTTATTCACTCACAAGGGCTTCAAATAAGAGGTGGGAGCTGGTGGAAAAAGCCTCCACTAGGAACAAAAGGCGGCCATTTTAGTTTTATTCAAAAGATTCCAAACGAACCACCAAGAGCTCAGTGATTTAGATTCTCTTACTTTTCTATCAAACATGGCAGTAACCTGGTCCAACTTAATTTCCTGACCTTTCGTCGCGTCTTGGCAGACCGGTAAAAGCGATAAAAAACAAAACGAAGGCGAATACTTCATAAACTTTTCTTGCATTTCGTCACGTCACCATCACAAACTTCAAGTGTCTTTTCCTATTTAGTGCAAGAGAAACAAATATGAAAAGTGTGGCCTTCATTCGTATTCAACTTAATTTTTCCCCTGTTGCCCCAGAATAAAATCGTGCCCAACAACTTCCCTTCAGAGACTACGGTGTAAAATGCTGTGTGGCAGAAACCTGACAATGCTCATCACCCTGAACACATCATCCCTAATGTCAAACACGGTGATGGCAGCATCAGCCCGTGTGGATGTTTTTTTTCTTTTTTTATATGGAATTAAAGACGAGGTAATGTCGGAGAAAAACATATTAGAGAAAGCTCAAAACTCCAGTCTTGAGTTGTGTTTTTTACTTCGTCTAAGTAACAATGGCAAACAATAACTTCCAACAATTTGTTAAGTATACAAGCGTGTCTACTAAGTTAGTCAGACAGGGGTGCCATGGCAATATGAAACGCATTAAAAAAATAAATAAAATTATTGATGTGTACTGTTTTTTAAAAAAGTCTGTGACCTATGGTATCAATCAGCAACAGATACAGTGACATGATGTTATAAATAAAGCTAATATATCTCCATGAATGTACAAGAAATATGCATTTTTGTGGGGGTTTGGTTGAAACTGTTTAAAGTGTAAAAAACTCGGGGCGAAGTACAACTCTCTTGGTTCGTCAGGAGATTCAGCAGCTTGGTCCCACGTGTAAACTGAGGATTAGGACAGAAGCTATAGCCTGATGCATTAACGTGTGTATTGGGACTTTTACCTGATTCATTAAAAATACATGAAGAACACAATATTGAGGTCGGGACGGCAACAACAATGATGAGCCGCCATCACTTCTGTTGTGGAAGAATATCATCTTTGATACTGAGACCGAGGTCCTCGGCCTGTTTGACCGCAGATAAAATGTAACCTATCCTGAAAGTGACAAAGCAGAAGGACCCTCATGAGTGTTGAGGTCTGTTATTTGTTGTTTACGCGACGCTGCTTGGGATCTGCGTCTGTGTAACATCTGTATGAGCTGAAACTTTAAAATATATTAAATTAAAATAATGTTTTTTAAAAAAAAAAAAAAAGCCACGACAAGACCTAAAAAGGATGTTCGCCTACTCTCTCCCTCCAATCTGACTCAGAGCGAACGGTTTAAGACTGGGGCTTATTTTGAATTCATGCCGCACTTTTCAGATTTTAATTTGCAAAGCAAAAAAAAAAAAAAGACAAAAAAGGAAAGCGTGGCTCATTTCTTTTCACTTTGAAGTTGCACAAACACCACGCTGTTGCCCTTCGTTTTTATGGCGTTTTAAAGTTGCCCGTTCATTGCCAGTGTTAAAAATGTTGATGCTTTTAATGTTTCCATGCGTTCAAGACCATTTTTGCACTGTGCGCTTGTGTTCGTCAGTAAATTTCTAAGAAAATACATCAAATTTCAGGTTGCAACGTGACAAAATGGGGAAAAAAAGTTGGAAAAGCAGGAATACTTTTGCAGGTTCCTGTCTTGGCGTTGTGGGCGGGATACGCCCGCTGCAGTTGTTTACCGTAGGTCCAATTTACCCCCCACCTGTTGTACGCTACCTATTCCCCTGGTAAACACCTCCTTTGCTTTCTCTGTCTTATATTGTCATATTTTTGTGCCAATGTCCTCCTCTCTCACTGTAAGATATTCTCCCTGTGTTAAAGTCATTCTGACTATGTTTTTTTTCCATTTTTTTTTCAATTTAGTCTGCTTGCCTAGCTGTCTATCCCTTCTTCTTTTCCTCCCCGCGCTTCTCACTCTCTGGCTGTGCTTATTTTTCTGTGCGAGGCTGTCACTGATTTCACAGCTCTTGCTGTCTGTGCATCTCTCTCCCTGTCTATTTGCACATCTCTCTCTCTCTAGTTCCCTCTGCCTCTTATTCCCTTGTTATAGTGCACTCTCTCCTGTCACTGCCTTGCAGGACCTCATTTAAACACGCTCTCCTCACCGCTGCCATCTCTTCATCCCCACGTCTCTTTCTCCCTCATCATTCCGGGATGCTTACCTTCCATTTCTTTCCTCTTGCGTCTTACAGCCCCCCTCCCTCAACCCTCTGCCGGCTCCCCCTCCTCAACTTGCTTCTCTTCAAAGAGGCTTTCAGAGGGTCTGGGGTCCCTGCTCTACACATCACCCTCAAGGTCTGGATTGTTTGTAAAGTGACACCCTGTTGAATTCACACCCGCACCCTTCATCTACATGCATCAGTCTGCGTCTCAACAGGCTTACAAGCAACAAATCAGAGAAAATATTGTGTAAAATGTCGACTGTCGATATTTTTAGATTTACCTCTAAAAGCCGGAGTGTTCAGCATTCAACAGATTTCTTTTACTTTTGATTTCAGTCACACTTAAATGTTTCAGAGGCAAACTAATTTTAACATCAATGCTACATG
>CAEGAG010309117.1:0-16460 GCA_903067065.1 Brachyrhaphis terrabensis
CCAACAAATCTACATAAATTCCAAATGCCACAATAACATTATATATATATATATATATATATATATATATATATATATAATTTTTTTTTTTTTTTCAGTTTTATTTAGCATATTCCATCCTGAATAAAGAACAGTCCAGAGAAATTGTTAAATGGTAAAAAAGAAACATTGAACATTTTTGGTATATTCGTTCCTCTGTTAAAATATTTACCTTGAAATTGTTTAGCATCACATTCTGTGAAGAAATAAAACATAATTTTTGTATTACTCAAAACTACTGCATGGAAACTTTGTTATAATGCAATTTTTTTTAAGAATCATAAAAAAGTATTCAAAAAAGCTTCATTTTTGTGAAAAGTCTTAACTTAATCAACATCTCTATGGAGATACAGGAGGAGGATGCAAAAGTAAGCAGGTTAAAGTGATGAATGTTCAATTAAGCCACTCACATCTGGATAAAAACAGAGACAGTGGAGTCTTCTCTCTCTAACATTTTTCAAATTGTAGTCATATTTTGAAAAACAAGAGATCATCTGTCAGAAATGTAATATTCCTCATCATCTGTCTAAAAAGCTAAAATAATTTATCTTGATGCCTGAAAAGTTGACTATTTGAAATCAGAATAATATAAATGCAAATTATCTGAAAAGTAATTAAATCTGCAAACTGTTCAGTAAAATCAATATCTGGGAAAACAATAATTAAAGATTTTACTCAGCTTCTGAAGATTTGTTCAAGAATTTCTCTTCTACAAAAACTTTTATCCTTTTTGCTGCGTTTCTATCATATTGATGGCTAAAGTAGTTTAATAGTTTTGCTTTGTTTCCTTAATAAAAATAAGCATTCAAATCCTAGTGAGGGGATGAATTTTAATTACAATGATATCCCCCCCAAAAAATGACAGCGTCTACTACAGATGTGCGAATGACTTCGATGACTGTGATGCAGATATTTTGCACAGCCGGGTTTGTTTACCATCACGTAAGATTACGTTATATTAGAAACGATTGCATGAAGTACACAGTAAAATGAAATTGTGGCTAACATCATCTTGAAAAGATGAATTTCCCTCAGTCAGCAGCTGTTTGCATCACATTAATTCTTTGGCAAAGATTAGCGCTGTGTGCTCAGGAAAGTTGAGTCTAGTCGTTTGTCTTGGAATCAGGCCATTCACTTGGAATTAATTATTCCTCATATGGGAAGGAATGGCAAAAAAAAAAAAAATCTCACTCTATCTGGACTTCATTTGTTACAATTACAGTCCAGGCAAAAAGAGAACATATTCTGACACATGGAGTAATTTGGCCCATTCATCAGCAGTTGCTGTAGTTACACTTCTCACCAGTGCTCCAAACAGAAGTGCAAAAAGACCAGATCAGAGTCAGGAAAGGAACTGGTTGGTGCTAATCTTAGCCACTTGAGCGGCTACTGATACTAAAGATCTTTGTAATTAAATTGGGAAACTTATGTTGAGATTTAGGAAGTAAAGTAATTAGGAAAGACAATTCAAAATATATAGTTTTCTTCCTCTAATGTGTTTGCAGTAAAGGTTGGTGTATTTCTCATGGTTTTATTTTTTAATTTAAATAAATTTACTCATTAAATCCATCCATCTTTCCATTACCTTTTCTGGGGTCTGGTTGCGGGGGCAGCAGCCTAGGTGGAGAGGCCTAGACTTCCCTCTCCCCAGCTATTTGGACCAACTCCCCCAGGGGAACTCCAATTCCCGTAACAGCTGAGAAACATAGTCCCTCTACAATGCACAGGGCTTCCTCTGTGCATCGTAGAGAGGACTTACCCTTCCAGTCTCTCTGGAAGGGTAAGTCTCGCTGGAAGGAAACTTACCCAGAATATTTCACCAAAGAGTATCGAGGAGGTGTCCTAACCACTTCAACCGGTTTCTTTTGATGTGTTGAAGGAGCAGCTCTACTGTGAGTTTCCTGTCACCGTCGGAAGGTATTTGAAATTATAGCAAAGGTGGGAGTTGAAGCTCAGTCTGATGGAGACTGCCAGGTGCTCCTAGCAAACCCTTACAATACATTCGGGCCTGCCAGGTTTGACTGGCATCCTCCTCACCATGAGCTAACTCACCACCAAGTGGTCGGACGACAGCTTCATCCCCTCTTCACATGAGGCCGCAGATAAGATGAAACGACACAAAGTCATTCATCGAACTGCAGCCCAAGGTGTCCTGGTGCCAAGAGCACATATAGACATGTTTTTGCTTGAATATAGAGTTAATTATGTCCATAAAGAGAATAGAAATCCCACCACTATGCCTAAACTGCCATTTTCATTAAGGGGCATAAATGATCATATTTTCAAGACAAGAACCCTGTAAATTCAGATCCTATGAAATAAAAAGAAAACAATTAAGTTTTTTATTATTTTTCAAAGTAGGTAAGTAATCATAAAACACTTCTAAAGCAAAACTAGCATTTCAGTGAGAGGCACCTGGCATAATGGTGATGTGGGTGACCCAATACGGAGGCTATTTGCATTTTAGAGTCTTTGCTGCGTGTCTTTCTCCCTTCTCTAACTGCCCTTTTCCTGTGGGGTTATTGTAAATAAAGGCCACTAGTGCCACAGAAATCTTTGCATGTGGAGAAAACTAACTGGGATTTTGGGGGGTGGCTTGCAGTTTGAATAATGTGGTAAACATGGCTGTTGTTAAAAAAATATTTGTCATATTCTCCAGTTAATGCAAAGTATATGAACAGGTGAATACATACATACATTGTCCTATAAATAATAATGTACATGTATTTTATATTTATTATAATACACATCAACATACCACATATCATTTAAAGATAAATGATTACCAGATGAATAAGAGCTTATTTGAATTTCAGATTTTTTTCTCCCAATGTTACAAAGAAAAGACAAGGGATGAAGACAAAATGTTTCAACTCAAGAGTTTTCATTTCACTTTACAGGATGAAGACTTTGTCTTGACAATAATGTCCCTTTTCTGGGCCATATCCAGCATTTGTAGCATAAGCCTCTTAACGAGAGGAAGACAGAATACTTTCCAACTGGTGCTGTTAAAACATGAGAACAAGTTAAGAATATTTAATTGGATACTTGTACTGAATGTTCATTTGCATTATAATCATCCTCTGGGGGTTACAATTTAAAATCACTTAATACTGTAATGTTATTAGTGCACCTTCAAGCAGTCACAGTCAGCTTCATGTTCAGTTCATTTCTTAGGGAGTTATCCTAAGACCCATGTTATCGTTGTAAATTCTCCTCTAAGCTGCCTCAGTCTCTCTACTCCATGCTTTCTGTATGATAAGCAATTTCTTCAGGTGACAGACTGGGAAGAAGACTTGAATCTCTCCCCAAGACTGTTTTTTTTTTGTGTGACCACCTGAAAGGACAGTGACTTGTCGCATGGCAAGGACAGTCTGCTGCTTACTGAGCACAACAGGCTGCAGAAGAGCTGAAATCAATGTGACCATGTTTAGATTATGATCAGCAGCAGACTGGTAATCTATTCCAGAAGCTTCATATGGAATCAATATACCTATGGCTGAGAAAGGAATCAATACAGTCTTTCAACAGAGATGGCTCCTGAGGGAGCAGACTGAGCAGCAGAAACTAAAGTACCAAAAGAATAAGAAATCTATGTAACAGAAACCGGTAGTCTGGCTTTATGACGACTGTACTCATGTACTGAATAAGAATTCTTCAATTACCTGATAACTTTCACATGTATTTTTCATATTTGAAGTTTCTTGCATAACTTTTTGTTGCAACTGATTCCACTCATCCATTAAGCTTTATGAAGGTATTATCTCTAAAACATGGACACTTCAAGGTCAGGTCTTTTTATCTTTAGCTACAAAATGGTGGTGCAATGGGAAGCACTGTGGCTTTGAAGCAAGAAAATCTTGGGTTTGCATGTTTTCTTTGTGCATTTGTGGAGGTACTCTGGGGCCTAAAAGCCTGATTGTTAAGTCAATCGGTCTTTCTAAATCGCATAGCATTCTGTGTACTGTGGCCTGGAAAGTGTGCCCAATGATTGCTCGAGACAGGCACCAGTAACATAAAACACTAACTTTAATAGGACTAGTCCCTATCATACCATCCATAATTATTCCAGTATAAAATTTGAGTTGGTTAAAAAATTTAACATCAAAAATATGTTACACAGAGCATGCATATTTTCTGGCTACACTTGACTCTTGTTGGTGGCATCTTTTAATGGACTTGATAGTTGTTTTTAAAACTCAGGAAGAAAACAGCTAAAATAACTGTATTCTCCATTGAAAATTGAAGCCTTTTTTCTATAGTTCAAGGTTTTCTCAGTGCACATTTTCTTTCCTCTTCACCATGCCCTATCCAGATTTGTAGCAATCTGATTTATTGTGCACATTCATACATGCATGTATGAATGTATGTATTCATACATTATTTCCTCAGTGAACAGGTCAAAATGTCTTTGTCAGAATGTCTGTGTGAAGTACATCTTTAGTCTGTATTGGACTGCCACGGTTTGTAAATAAAGCACCCACATTTAAATGAATAATGAGCTTTTTAAAATCCACAACACAACAGAGAACTACATAATTAATTATCCAGAGGCTGTAAAATACTGAGGAATGTTGTGTTTTATCAGGCTAAATTAATTAGAGTGGTCAGTATCACATAATACATGTGCTAATAACTTGTTACAACCCCAACCAAACAGCTCTTATCTTTTAATAACACAGTGAGTTCAACAGCTTTGGTCTTTTCATTTTAATAGGTTCAGTCACTTAATATGCACTGTAACATACAAACAAATTATCAGCAAACATATTGTTTAAAATGTACACAAGTATTTCTGTAGCATTACAATACAAACTACGCATCAAAACAAACACCTGTTGGAAGTGATATTGTGTCAAATATTAATTGGAGTGACTTAAAAACATATTTTCTTCCTTACATTCATTTGCACATATTTTGGTTCATTCAGTGATTCAAAAAACAAAAAATCCTTTAAACAAAATCCCCGACAAATGCTTTGTTTATATTATACTGTACTTTTGTAGTATTACCTGTGTCTCACAAGGGCTGTCAGCGTGGTGGCACATCATGCTCCAATTTACATTAAGTGCAGAAGAGAAGGACAAAGTAATGAGAAAAAAAAGAAAGAAAAAGAAACACTGTTTTATCTATAAGAAACATACGTAGGAAAATAGTGTTCCCTGTGGACATAATCTGTCAGAGGAAATCTACCTTACTGGATTATTGTACACAAGCTAGAGTAAAGGTTTGCCTTACAAAAACATCCAATGAGAATTTGTAACAAAAGAAGAATTTGTCTGGACTCCACAACCCTCTCTCCCTCCCACACACACACACACACCTTTTATGGGTTTCCACAAGAAGAGTTTTATTAAAACACAAAGAATAACCTCAAAAGATCTTAAGATATTCTAAAGAAGTGTTGATCATCGCCATATTTTCTACTCATATAAACTTATGAGTGCAATATTTCCTATGTTTGGAATCTTGTTTTTCGTTATAAATGCTGTGATTGAATTAGTATTTTGAACTTAATAACAGCCAAGGTAGTTATTGGCAAATGCTCTCTTAATTTTTTTTGCTGTTCACTGACTCTGCTTTGAATAATTTCATGCCCCACAAAATATATATAAAAAAGCAAGAGCGAGAGTAGATATGCTAATATTTTTCCAAGTATTTAAACTATATTTAAAAAGAACACCACAAGGACAAAGAGCTGCAAACAAAAACCTTGAAGATGATAAACAGCATGCATTTTTAAGCTAATTTCCATTACAAAGCTCAGCCGCTTTGTTACTGCAGCTGAAAAACAACATGGTAGTGAACACGTAAAAGACTATATTTGCACTAGAAGAAATGTCCCAAGCTTGGGTAGAGCATGGCCAAAGGGAAAAGAGCACTACAGCTTGCTTTAAGTTTCATTCAGAGCCACAAAATCCAACAAAAGTAGAATCTTTACTATTTTGAGACTTTGACTCTTTTCTTTGAACCTTACAGCTGTACCTGTTCTGAATAAGAAGATTCCTAGTCACCAGGAGACTGACATGTTAAACCTTTAGAGCGTTGCATGCTTTCACTCTCTCACATACATCCCAAAAATCCCCCCGAGAGAAGCACAGAGGTGTTACGACAGGGAGGAACTTGTTGATCCGAGGAAATATGAAACCTTCAGAAGAAGTTTTGAAGAGAGGAACTCAAACTGCTGCAATATTTTATGTCCCTGGTCCCACTCAGGTGATTACATATTGAGAAATTATTTCTGCCTCAAAACAAGGACAGCATCTGGAATAATTCATTGAAAATATCTTTTTTTAATTTTTTTTTTTTTTATCAAACGAGATTTTAAAAAAAAAACTCGGTAACCTTCATATTCATTTAATTTCATCTCAGAGTTTACTATTAGTTGTTGAATTTTTACCATTTCTCTCATTTATTCCTCTTTGTAGTATTTGTTTTCATTAATTTGTTAATAAATTGAAAATTAAACATTTTTAGCCTTTACTTTTCACTACCCTAGCTACCGTTTTTTCTGGCAGTGCTACTGGGGGACTGCTCATTTAAAAACTTCCAGTATAATAGCAGTAATATGCTTTTTCATTGTTACCTTGTGAGTAACTGGTTAGTAGTTTAGCATTTATTTTATTTTCTCTGTGATATAATAATGATGCACCTACAGAAATGAATCTCATATGTGTCTGAAGATAACTTCTCATTCATAATAACTGATTAGTGCATCACATCTCGGTTCTTCCTTGCATGATGCTTTATTCTCAGCTAACAGCAGAAAATGATTGCTTCAGAAAAGTCAAATACATACATCTTTATTTATTTAAAAGCATAGAAAAAGCCAAATCATGTTAAATTATTTTTTTATACATATTAAATTATTCTTTTGACCTCTGCAGATAAAGATGATACTCTGCAAAGATTGTATATTTTATACCATCTTTAAGAGGGTGGCAATATCATACAGTTGAAATCAAGGATATTATACACCATCTTTTTGGAACATTATGTCATGGAGTAATGTTATTCCCTCAATTAAAAACACACTAAGTGTGTTGCTTTGATTCTTTCATACAGGTTTAAAAAAATGTTTGAATCTCCCATGGCAGCCATTCTGGGCTTGGTCACACAAAGCACCTCGTATTTCCATAAAGCCCCTCCTTGGAGCTGCCATTTACCGCCGATCTTCCACCTCACATAGCCCTTCTCCCCCACACCTTCCCAATGTTCCTAGATAAATTTATTACGTTATCTACTGATTTGTCATATTTTGAATCTCTGCTGAATTAGCTGGGTGTGATTAGGAACAGTTTCCTTCATAGACCCTTATATTCATCATTTATGATTGTGTCATAAATTGCCTATGGAACTAGTCATTAAAAATATATTTACATACTATACACAATGTATGCAAGAACAAAAAGCCACAATTGACAACAGTCTCCTAAACAAAACCAGAAAAATCTTTGAGCAGGACATAGTATCAACCTTTTCAGCCTAAGATTCAAATCAATGGACTGGGAGATTTAGGCTGATAAACTCTAATAGGGGATCAACTATTCCCATAACACGTTTCATCCAGATTAAATTTCAAAATGCTTTACTGGGGAAAAAAAGTAACAGAGTAGATAAAATAAACACATCAAACACAATGAAAAGATGAAATGCACAAGATGCATAAAAACAATAAATATTCAAACACGACATGAAATGAAAAAACAGTGCCATTCACTAGAAAGACATTTTTGTATTTATTTATATTTTAGCATTACTTTTAACTTAAAAAAATATATTTTGATCAAACACAATTATGCAGATTTTTACACTAATCAAAATTAATGTTTTATTTTTCGAAGCTCTAAAATATGCTAATTGTACATTGATGAATGTTGCAGAAGCTGAGGAGGGAGGGGACAGCATTTATTTTTGCATATGTAACTCGATGCTCACTGATCAGGATGTAAATAGAAAAGTGAAGACAGAAAAGACAAAACAGAATGAGCAATTACCTTTTCTGCTGCTGTTATTCTCCTTGATTTCATCACTCACTGTAAAAAAAACGGTTGATGTAATAAGCTAACGACAGAGAAGAAAGCTCCTGGAGTGTTTCTAACCTCAGAGGATTTCCATCCTCTATTTCTATTCTGTTCAGTGACTGTTCTGAGTCTTAAAGGTACGTAACTGAAAATTTCATGGGTATAATGAAGGCAACTGAAGAAACAAAAAATAAGGATTTTTAAGGAAAAGATTTGCAACTCTGCTAAAGTTGGACATCTTTTGTTACAAATTGAAGTGCATGCTGATGTGAACACATTAGGTTAGATTTAAAAGTGGTCAGAGATGAATTCTTCATTGAATGCAGATATATTTGATAAAAACAAAAGAAACTGGGACCATTTTAGTCCTTTCTGGCTAAAGGACCACAATAAAACTGGAGAATAATAAAAAGAACACAGTAGATGTACTTTTCACATCTGGACAGTCCTGATTATGCTTATTTTAAACCAAAGATAGTGATTTATTAGCCTGGCCCTTGTCTCAGATTTCTCCTGTTATTTTTGAACAGGCCAATCAGTGAACAGAAAGAAAAGTTGTGAATTATGACCTCAATTTTCTTCTTAGCATAGAACTGGCCCATTACATACGTCACAGGCAAATGTAAAAATTTAAAACCCCAACACAGCCCACGCCACCAAGAAGCAATTGTTTCTCAACAGTCGAGAGCTCAGACCCTCTGTACGAAGCAAAGTGTTTGGTGCAAGGGTTTGATTTTTACCAGGCTAGTGATTTATATGATTTTTCTCAATTTGTAAAGTCAAAGAGAATTTGAATCCAAAGATATTACTAAAACTTTCTTTTGTTCTCATGAATCCAATATTATGTGTTGTAGTCTTATGAGCTGGAAATAACATAACACTCCCTAATACAGCTGGAAAGCTTTTGTAACACAAAAGTATCCATTGCATTGGCATGGTGAATCTTATTTCATAACCTTAAATTTTTCTCTGTGGATGTTCTTCAAGCACACTCTTGAAGTTTTTATTTTAATTCACCACTGATTGATCTATAAGGCAAGAACCTGTGAATAAAAGCCTCCTAATTACAGTCATATTACCCTTCTCTTTGCCTCATTAATAAATACAGACATTCCCATTCATCCACTGCTTTTGTGTGAATTTCTCATACAGCCATCAACACTGTGAAAGCCCCGATAAAAGCTTGGCATTCCCATCTCTCGGGGCTTTCTAGCATTAAAGAACAGCCCTCAATTTGCAGCTTTCTATCCATCGCAGCAGGTGTGGGTTTGTAGCAGAGGTGAAGCTGACAAGAAGCTGAGGTACTTTTGTATCACCCAGCCTTTGGTAAGTAAAATGACAGTTTTCTATCCTGCACAAATGCTCTACGGCTTTAAGTGTACAGCCCAACATAGTCCCATCAAAACACAACAAATCCTCTTGCTCCGATTCAAAACTCTGAGGTGACATCCTCCAAACAAATACAATCCTTGAGGGCATTGATTCTGCGCATGTTCTTTATTTCTATGTAAATGAAAATACACCTGTGATCTCCAAGTCCTTGATGAACCTCAGCTCCTTGCTTTGCCACAGGACAGCACTTTGTCATGGCTCAGGAGCTGGAGACAAGCACCCAGACCTTTGATGTGTCTGAAGTTGACAGGCGGGTCCCAGGGCTTTGTCACTTCACTCACAGTGTTATCTCAGTGCAGATAACAGCAGGATCTGTTAGCAGGTGCCATTCAAAGGTGTGTGGGAAGTGCTTGGGCTGGGTGGGAAAACTGCGTATGACACTTGAGCTTCAAAGTGATTTTTGACAGGAGGCAGATGCATGTTACGGGCTGTAACAATTTCCATAAACTGTGATGAAATCTTATGTTCCTGTTGGCATTGCAGTTTTGTCTTTCATACTGTTTCTTAATAATAATGTTAAGAATATATTAAAGCTGTTACTAATAAGTTTTATTTGCATTAGTGTAATGGTAAACTAAACCCAGTGCAATTGTAACAAACCTTTCAAAAGTGAAAAAAAAAATGGATGGATGGTTCTCAATGAGGAGAAGGCTCCTCATTGAGAGTTTGAACTCTCAATGGACATAAATGTCCTATGTTCTTTCACATAGGACATTTATGTTGTCTTTCATGCAAATTTGTGAAACAATCATCCCATAAACTCCCTCTCTTTTGTCATGTCCCACTGACCTGATAAAAAAGTTGAGTTAGCTTTTCACAATCAGAGCTGTCCACTGCAGTCTCTTCACCCAAGTGTCCAAGTCATGCAGCCACAGAGTAGATGAGACAACAATAAAGTTGATTATCGAACTGCGGTCTTGGGTGTCCTGCTGCCAAGAGCACATATGGACATCCTTATGTTTGAACATGGCCAATCCATAAAAGTTCAATAAAAAAAAAAAAACTGATCGATTCAGATCGGGGGAGACGTCCAAGGTGAGTCCAACTATTTCTTTTCAGAAACTACATTTTAATGTTTTGTCTATTTTTTATTTCGGATTTTTAACAAAACAATGAGCACCATGCATAGACATTCAAGTCATACTTGAGACAGTACTTTGGAGAATGAGCGCAAACTAATAAATAACAAAACAAGAACCAAAAATAAAACAAGACACACAAACAAAACCCAGCAATTATTTCCATAGGTACGTGGATAAAAAGTAGAAAGCTAAAAAATAAACAAACAGAGGTAGCAGAAAGTAAATAAAATATAAGTTAGATAGAAAACAACTAAAACGGGGCACCTACAGGGCTTAATGTGTTCTGTGCTACTAAAATTGTTATAAGACTTAGATAAAGGGAGTATGCCATTACAACTGGGAAGTACGGGGAGCACCACTCACGACATCTGTACAGAGCAATGAAATTGGTCGGTAGCTGTTGCAGATTCGTTGATCATTATCTTTCTTTTGGATAAGGGCGAGAGCAGCTTGCCGCATTGTGAGAGGGAGAACACCTAATTCATATGCTTCTTTAAGCATGTTAAGCAGAAGGGGAGATAGTTTGTCTGAAAAGACCTTATAGAATTCTGATGGAAAGCCATCAGGTCCAGGGCATTTTCCACTCTGCATTGATAATATAGCACTCTTGACCTCAGCGAGTGTAAAGGGCTTGTCTAAATCAGAGGCTGTTTCTGGATCAATTGTAGGGATAGTAAAACTATCAAAGAAACTTTCATAATGAACTTGATCAGGTGAACACTCTGAGATGTATAAAGCGAAACAGAAGTCTCTGAACTGATTGTTGATAATTTGCGGATTAATAGAAGACCCATTGGAGATGTTAATTTCAGTGATGTGCTGGTTTGAAGCTCTCTGCCGAATTTGGTGAGCAAGAATTTCGCTGGGCTTGTCACCAAACTCATAATAACTATAACGGGTTTTTAATAATAGTGCCACAGCTGCGTCAGAGGCCAGAGTGTTAAATTCAGCCTTTTTTATCGACAAACTTTTTATAAGGTCTGGAGCAGGGGACTCTGCACATTTTGTTTGCAGGTCAGATATAGCACTAGATCGTATAAGACTTTTTTGTGTGGTTGTTTTTCTAAGATATGCTGAGTAAGCTATTATCTCCCCCCTTACATAAATATGCCTTATATGTCTCCCAAATTATTGCAGCAGATACATCTGGAGTAACATTAGAGGAGACAAACAGGTCTAAACGGTCATTCATAGTTTTGACAAAAACAGGATCATTGAGAAAAACTGAATTAAAACGCCACAGAGATTGTGAAACAGGTTTGCCCCGGAGAGAGAGATCCAAGATGACAGGAGAATTATAGCAACATGACCTCACTGAGGAGAGCAGTTCTACCTTGGCAGTAGGAAGGTCACCACCTACATTAAGCCCAACTCTTCTGGCCCCTACCACAGGGGGGCCTCACAAGTAGTGAGTCTATGTCTCCTTTTCGGGCTGTGCCTGGCCAGGCTAATGGGTGAAAGCCCTGCCATCAGGCACTCACCAACCTGGTCTGGTTCCAGAGTGGGACCCCGGACATCATTCTGGCAAGAGAACACTGTTTCGATTCGTGGAAATCATCATGAGGGGTCTATCATGTTCTTTGAAATGCATTTATGGCTAATTTTTATACATACATTTTTATTTTCAAAAAATAAGTCGAAAACCAATGGAAAAATATGGAAATACTTAGAATTGTACAAAAATTCAAATAATCAAAGTGATACATATGAAGGCAATAATGGATTCCTGATCCATGTATGTTAAATACCCTTGATTAATCCTTCATTGTTGCTAATAGCTAGACACTAATAGAGAAAGTTGTTCATCAGGATTCCAAATGAAGTGTCTTGCTTTGAGCACTGTAGTTATTAATGTGTAGTGTTAGACTATTCACTATATGCTCCTAACTAGCTAGCTAGTTATGCATCTTCTCTATAAGTTTTCTGCGGCGCCTTCTACAGTCAGGAGGAACAATGTACCTTAGTCGAGAAAGATAGATATTAATGCTAAAGTGCGTATCTGTATTCTTTTTGAGATTTTTTTTTTTTTTTTACCAATTCTTAGCAAATTCCTGCAGATGGGTCACCAGTAGCCATAGGTTGGTATTTGTAAGTACCTGTGCTAAAGCAAAAAACACTGTCTGCGGCTGAAAGACATGGTTCATGACAACTCACATTTCTCTACTGCCTGTGTGTGTGAGGTGTGTGCAATGGTATGGGGGTGGTGACTGAAAGCTTTGCAGACAAAAGGAGAGTTCAATACACTCGACAAGGGTCTCTAAAAATTTTAAAAGCTCCCTTTCCGAGGTCGATTGGGGTTCTGAAAGCCCTTCGAGTTCCCTGTGTGAGTTTAAAATAACACGTTTTGTGATGCTTGTCCTCCTCACAGGCTCTTTCTCTGTTAGGAGACCAGTAGAGTAGAGTAGTGGTCACTGAACCTTAAAGCTTTTAACTCATAAATCAGCAAAACCTCTGAGCCTATCACTTAATAAGGTATTTTGAAATTAAACAAGACCATAATGACCATTCTTTTAGTTTTCTTAATTGCTGCTGACTTTCTCTTCTACTTAAAATTATGTCATTGGTTAGGTAATTTGAAGTTTACCTACGTTGTGTTTCACAACTGGAGTTCACCAAAGAGGAAGCAAAAATGCATGGTTTGTAATTTTGAATTGTCCCATTGTTGTCAAATATTGTTACGTCCATGTTCTACTCCTCACACATTTTGAAATTCTCCTTTGTGTTCTTGTTATTTGTTTACAATTAAAGGTCAAAATCTGATATGCATATATCCAAAGGAATATCTGGCTGTGAACATGTAGCTCCAAAAGTTTGCAGTCATCCCACTCTGGTAAGGATCTTTGAACAAATGTGTAAGGCTAATGTTAGTTTTCTGTCTCTAGTTTTTAGTAACCAAGCTCCAGAGATATGGGAGCCCTGTTCTCTTTGTTGTTCCAATTATTTTTAACTGGCCGGTACTAATAGAGAGAGTTGTTCATCAGGTTCCCAAATGAAGTGCCTTGCTTTGAGCACTGTAGTTATTAATGTGTAGTGCTAGACTATTCACTACATGCTTCTTTCTAAGAATGTGTAGAAAATATTGAAAGTTAATGTCTAAATCAAAGCAAAGCAATTCAATAGAAATGAATTCACCACCTATATACATATAACTTAAAATTTATTGCACAATCAAGAAGCATTTGATTGTGAAAGTATGTACTTTGTACAGCTAATTATTATTATTAATGCTATATTTCATTGTTTTCATATTTTTATGTTAAGTGACTACTTTCTGGATTAGTATCCCAATCTTTTCAATAAAATAGATGGTTGTTATCATGAAGTGCAGACATAGTGACATAGAAGAGTTGTTATTCTTGCTGTCATTAGAGCAGCACTTTTTTGTTTCAGGTTGTAAAGAGTGATTAAGTATGCCTGATACTAAATCCTTCTACAAGGCAAAACTAAACCTAAAACCTAAATATCATAGTCATTTAAAGGTCAATTTGGAATTAAAGAAATCAATTTTGTGAAGGTCTTTTGGCAGAAAATATATATGCATGTAGCAACCTTTGAAGTCATAGATATAAGTCTGCTGGAATATGTTTGGGGGCATTGTGAGGGGTCACATGGTGCACAAAACCTCCTCTGACTGATTTTAAATTTCGTGAAAAAGGGTTTTGCAGACATTGCATCACATCTGTCTGTGTAAAGACATGCTAAGCACATGCAGATTTCCATCCTGTACGAGCACAGACGATGTTACATAAACACAAATCCTGTGTCTGACTTCCTCACACTGTCACCTTTTCTGATCAGACTTCAGACGGCATATCAAGGGAGCTGGCATGTTTTTTTTCTTTTAATGCATTTCATTACTCATATTTTCTCCACCAGACTGGATGTCATGCTGTCAAGTCTATTTCTTTTCCATTTGCGCTTTAAATGAGATGCTTCTACATTATAAAAATAGCAAAATTTAAATGTGTTTAGTCCTCTCCAGGTCACAGACGTTTGGGAATTAGAAGGCGCTACCTCTCCTATAAAGTATATTATTTTCAAAGTTTAAAATTGGAATTACTTTTCTTAAGTTATTAATTAAAATAACTTGTAACAGTTAAAATGTATTGTACATATTACATATAGTATGGTCAAAAGTACTTGGCTGAAGTTCATTAATATACAGTTAAATATGGGTAACCTCAGGAATATAACTTAAGATTAACTTTAAATTTGATTATAAATCAGTTATTTAAGACAACA
The DNA here is from genome assembly GCA_903067065.1 of Brachyrhaphis terrabensis. Classification (NCBI taxonomy): domain Eukaryota; kingdom Metazoa; phylum Chordata; class Actinopteri; order Cyprinodontiformes; family Poeciliidae; genus Brachyrhaphis; species Brachyrhaphis terrabensis. Next base: position 14,780 of record CAEGAG010309117.1, read on the forward strand.
CAAAACAACATTTTATCAGGAGCGCATATCAGTAGTAGCTATTGCATTATGTGCACAGGTAGATGTGGAAGCGGCCTTCTTTGTGGAAAGTATTTAAGGATGGAGAGGAAAACCTTCATGAAACTGAAGAAAAACTATTTCATTAAATGAATTAAAGCAGAAGAAGTGAATGAATGGTGTGACACATCATCATTTCAAGATAAAAGAAGCTTTGTTCTTGAAACACAAGAGTCACATGAGGGCTCGTGTTATCAGGAAATCTTTTTTTTCTTTTAAAATGACTAAGTATGCTTCCTAACAATGTCAAAACAATGTTTTTTTTTTATTAGCGTATTGACTTTGTAATGAACCAGTTAATATTACAGAGACATTCCTCTTAAGAGCTCCCCTGTAGTGTTTTCACAGCTGAGAGAATAAAAATAGGCTTCTTTTTTTTTATTTGCCTCTATTATTAAACATATCACATCTCAGCAGTGCATTGTCTCTTGCCAGCCCTGGCAGCAGGTCTCAAGCGCAGTGGAAAATCATCTCTCCCAAGAGTTTTACATTCTGAAAATCTGCAGCATAAACCAAATAGGACATCCTCTGTTGTTATTTTGGCGCCTGCATAACCTTCGTGATTTGGCTCAATGATTCTCTCAGCCGAATCTTTCAGTGCTGGGTGGGGGCATTGAAAGCTTTGGAAACCTGTTAGACTTACCTTTAACTGAATGCTGCCTTTTTTATTTACTTATTGAGGTAATTCACTGTTGGGCGACCAAGTTAAAGCTAGGATATACTATTTGAGAACATTTTTATAATGACTAAATAAAAATATGAATATTTTTAACTGACCAACTGCACATGCAGACCATCAGCTGATTTCTAAATGATTTAATTTACATAGAGCTGTCATGACTAGAGGGCACAGCTCCAACAGTCAGTCAAAAAAGGGCTTTTTAAAAGGGCGCAATCATTTCTTCCAATTTTTTTCCCCATGTTAATTCTGCTATTTTTTTAATTTCAACTTTCATCAACAAATGAAATCTTTATTTCAAATTTGTATTTTCTATTTACTCCTATAATCTTTGTGTTATAACAAAGTTTGTTTAATTTCATTATAACTTTAAGTGTCTCACACTAACTGTCTCAGTGTGAGACACTTTAATGTCTCACACTGAGGCATTGAATTGTGACCAATTCCAAAAACTGAAAGTCTGTAAAAGGACAAATACTCTGTCAGCACTGCAGATGGATGGCTACAACAATTCAAGAGTATAAAGTCTTCAAATAAAAATATATTCTTTTTATATACAGGTCCACAACAAAACCCTGCATCATGTCCACACATTTACAGATTTTGTGGAAAGCCTTTACTCAACTAATATCCCTTATGCCAACTTATATTGTCTTGCAAGACTGTAGAGCAGGGGTGTCAAACGTACGGCCCGCGGGCCGGAACCGGCCCGCCGAACGATTTAGTCCGGCCCGGGGGCTAAATGCATTATCATTATACAACAATTATTGAAAAAAAACACGCACTTCTTAAATTGAAAATCTGCAGTTCCTATATTGTCCACGAGGGGCGCTGTGTTTTATTCAGAGCAGACAACATGATGCAACAATGCATCGGAACTAACAGCAGATGGCAGCACTGAGCTTCAGGTTCTGTAAACGGCTTCGATTCTATCGCCTTACCAGC